>CABHPH010121009.1:700-11601 GCA_902168325.1 Peromyscus nudipes | reverse complement strand
TACAAAATCAGCTTAAAAATATGTAGCCCTTTTAATACCAATGACAAGCATGCTTAAAAAAGATCACAGAAACACTCCGATTTACAATACCATATATACTTACAGGGGTATGCAGGAGGAAAGAAACAGAGAGAGAGAGATACAGACAGAAATAAACCTAACCAAGGAGGTTAAGGACTTCTGCAGTGGAAACTTTAAATCCCTGATGAAAGAAATTAAATAAGATGCCAGATGAATGAGAAGACCATCTGAGATCTCACGAATGGGTAGATTTGTAGTATGAAGATCACCATCCTACCAAAAGCTATTTATAGCTTCAACACAATCACAGTTAAAAATCTCCCAAGACATTTTTCACAGAAATAGAAAGTAAAATCCTAAAATTCATGTGGAAGTAGAAAAGATTCTGGAGGACCACAGCAATCTTGAGCAAAAAGAGCAATGCTGAAGACTGAATTATCATGCAATATTTCAAGCTATATTACAAAGTGATAGTAATAAAAATAGCATGGTACTCACACAAAACAGATATGTAGATAAATGGGACAAAATAGAGGACTTAATTATGAGTACCCATCATTAAGGCCATCTCATACTTAACAAAAATGCCAACATACTGGAGGAAAGACAACATCTTTTGGGAACTCTGCATATCCACATGTAAAAGAATGAAATTAGACCTGTACATACATACATACACACACACACACACACACACACACACACACACACACGCACACGCACACGCACATGCACACGCACACGCACACACACACACACACAGTGCCAGACGTCAAAAATTATAATGTGAAATCTGAAACGCTGAAATTGTCAGAAGTAACCACAGACAGTAGTCAACAAGTGCAATTTATTGAGAATTCATATGCCAACTTTTGTCCACACAGTGCTGTGGAATACTGGTTGTTTATTCTTGTTATTATATAGTTGATGGGAAGCTCTTATGATTATATGGCTGATGGGGATCTGGCTTGAGGTTGTCCAGCATCTTAAGAGAATGCTGTAATCTACACTGTTATCCTAGGGGAAAGATCAGCATTGGCAGTTCAAAATGCAATTTTGTCCAAAGGCTTATCCCTCTCATACCCTCTAAAAGTGAAAAAAGAGTTACAAATCGTGGGCCATATATATATCTTATTTCAAAAGAGTCACCTGAAACAGAAAAAGAGATGTCTGAGGGCTAGTAAATGTCCCTTGGTAATAGAGAGCTTGCCTTCTAGGTGCAAGGCTCTGACTTCCATCTTTAGCATCTCAAACAATAAAAAAATGGAAAATATTGGTGTCAGTTAATTTAATTAGAAGTATTTAATAAGTGCCTACCATGTTCCCAAAGTTTTTATGTTATATATAGACAGTGTTGGCTTAAAATACAAATATTCCAGATACTAATGATGCTTGACTTAAATTTATTATTATCTATGGAGCATATGATTCTTACAATACATGGTAGGCAATCTCCAGATCCCAAAGTGTGAGTTAAATGTTGTAGAAAATCTGGGAGGCTGAATGGTTGTGAAATATCTTGCAGACCACATCAATTATATAGATTAATACTGGTATAAATGCTGATTTTCCAGGAAGTCTTCTTCAGGTAGAATAAAAATCCTCCTAGCTCACATCCTGTACACTACTCACTAAATTCTTCCACGAGCTATCTTTTTTTTTTTGTAAAAAATACAAGTTCTTTTAAATCAAATTTAGTTTTAATTTCTCTTTATATCTTGTGCATCCAGTCCATGCTATTTTCAAATGTTACTTGCATTGAGTTTAAACTTTGTCTCCAGTCAGTCTGTCTCACGAAGGGCAAATATTTCATATAATTGGGTCACTGAGAGTTATATCTAAGGCACAAAGGAGAAGAATGAAAGAAGATTCTGACTGACATGCAAAAGTCTTTAGGTGACTAGTTCAGAATCGAGAAGAAAGGGGATATGTCAGAGCCCATCCTGTGTCTTTGTGGCCTAATCACTTTGGGGTGACTATGGTCAAGTGACAGTGGGAAATCAATTCAGCAGGTCCACCCCTTTATGACCCTTCATGTTTTAAGTATAAAATAAGATGCTTAGGCAAGGAAATATTTAATGTTGTCCAAACCTAGCACCCAATAGTATTTTAACTAAAAATAACTATACTATTTATTAAGCAAATGTATGCTAATTATCATTATCTAACTGCATTATACTAGAAGATGGTACAGGCCTGCCATGATTTCCTTTAACAGGGAGTTCAGTACAGTTGGTGGAGGAGATAATTTACTGCCTGTCAAGTGTAAAATACTAGCAGCTTTATTGGGAGCATTTAAGAGTAGGTTCCTGACTTACCCTATGAAGTTACAGGTATGATTTCTTTTCAGTAGGATGGCATCCTAACAATGCTCAGGAGAAATCCAGAAAACCTACAAAGGCTAAATCCTAGAAAGTACAGGTGATCAAGAAACCTCACATTTGTTAAGCAACTTTGGAGCTGACAAAATATCTTAATAAATGCTCTTCAGTTTGATACTTGATGAAAGGTGAAGAATTATTATTACTACTGTATAAATGGTATAGTTGGGGTTGGAGGTGGTTAAAAAAATAGAATTAAAAGTGGCAGTGAAAAAGAGCTGTTGCCATATAGTAGCCCTCTCAACCAGTTCATGTTAACTCCCTCTTGAGTATAGCCAGTCTCAAAAACTACTAGACTGGCTGGCAAGATGGCTCAGCAGGTAAAGGGGCTTACTGCCCAGACCAATAGCCCGAGTTTGATTCCTGAAACTCAGGATGGAAGGAGAGAAGTCACTCCTGTTAAGTTGCCCTCCTACCTCCACACGTACAGTAGTGCATTCACATTCCCTAATAAATGAATAAACAAGTAAATGTAAAACAATACCAGGTGACTTCTAGCTAAGCTGCTTGTCTAAAAGCTGCATTTGTGTGACCACAGCTAGGGGGACTCAGTCAGAAGAGGGAAAATAAACCATTCTAAAAAGAGAAAGAGAGGAACAACTTGGGGAAGAACTTCAGAAATCGGCAAAGCAAGTCAGAGTATCTGAAAAGTGTAGAGAAAAAGACAGTGACATGCTAATAAGTAAGTCAAACACAGCTTCATGTAGGCAGCTCCCTGGTGGAGGGAGAAGAGGCAGAAACTGCACCCCAAAGCTATTTCTTTCCTCCCCCTGAGTGGTACTGGGGGTTAAACTATCAAGAGTAAGCTGCTCAATAAGAAGATCCTCCAATAAAGCCAGGACAGATATCTAAACCAACAAATGTACATTGTAATACAGAAACATAAGAAACACACACACACACACACACACACACACACAAAGCCAGCACAGGACTCCTCTAAATGATCATAACTTCTCAACTACTGAACTTAAAAGATAATAAATATGTAAACTGTAAGATAAAGAATTGAAAAGTTTACTGGATAGGAAAGCCAACAGCATAGAAGGGAGAAAATCATCAAAATGAGTAAGTCAGCAATGTGAATGAAAAAGTCAGCAATATGTAAGAAATCTCCGCAAGTAAATTGAGATTTTTGCAAAGCTATTGAAATAGAAATGTTGTAAATGAAAAACTCAATGCATTAAATGAAAACCATAGTGGAAACCATCACCAATAGACATAACCAAGTAGAACATCAGTGATACAGGACAAGGGCAATGAAATAGCACATCCAAACACCAATAAACTGGGAAATAACACAAGTGTAAGCACACCATGCAAGAAGTCTGGGATACCATCAAGAGGTTAAACCCAAGTACCCATAGGAGAGAAAAGAGAGCCGAGAAAGGCACTAATGTCATAAACAATCTGTTCAATACAATTATCGTGGAGAACTTCACAAACCTAAAGAAGCACTTAGACATTCAAACATGATTGCTATTCCCAGCAAAATTATATTTTAAATTGACATAGAAATAAGGAAATTTCAAGACAAGCTTAATGTAAAACCACCAAGCCATAACTGCAGAAGATACTTAAGGATGTACAGAGGAGAAAGAAAGATAATATCAATTATGAGGGCACAGGAAAGAACAGATTTATGAGAGGAATAGATGAGCCAAGGAGTATGATGGATCATGTCTAGCACAGTAAATCATCAATCTTTTGCTACTAATAAGAAAGGAACAAAGAATAATCCAAGCAAAAGAAAAAGGAAAAAAAAAACCCAACAAAATCAAATGAATTTGTAAATATGTCTCAATAGTAACACTAAACATAAATGGCCTCAACTCACCAGAAACGAGGTACAGACAAGATTACTCTTAAAAATCTCAACCACCTTACTTCCTAGGACTCATGTAAAGGTAGAAGGAGAGGGCCTACTACACAAAGTTGTCTGCTGACCTCCACTCACACATCATGGCACCCCCCATCATATACATATACACACCCATAATGACAAATATAAATTAATCATTTTAAAAATAAAAAATACTCCAAATAAATAACCTAATGATGTACTTCAGGGTCTTAGCAAAAAACAAAACAAACCAAATTTCAAGATAGTGGGCTGAACTTCATGAAATTGAAACTAAAAGAACAAGACATAGAATCAATAAGGAAAGCTGGCTGTTTGAAAATAAAACAAAACAAAAAATTGACAAAAGCCCTGTCTAAAACCATAATCCAAAGTGATTATGTGAAATGAAAAGGAAACAATTACCAGAGAGAAGAGGCACTCTACAGGATAGGAGAAATTCCTTGCCAAGAGAGGGGGTTAAAATCTAGAATACACAAAGAACTGCAAAGCCAAGAATGAAACGAATAACAACAAAAAATGAAATCAGACCACTCAATAAACAAATTTGCCAGTTAACTGAATAGGCAGTTCTCTAAAGAAAAACTATCAATGGCCAATAACTACTGAAAAAGTATTCAATATTCTTAGTCACCAGAGAAATGCAAAGCGACTCCATTTCTCTCCAGTGAAAATAGCTAGCATCAAGACAACAAAAAAGGATAGCAGATGCTGATGAGGATGTGGAGAAAGAGGAACCTTTTTAGCCTCTGGAAGGATTGCAGAGTGGTGCAGGCGTCTACTATAGAAATGAGTGTGGAGGTTCCTCAAAAGCTGAAAGTAGAAGTACCCCGTGACCCAACTATTCTGTTTTTGGATATATGCCCAAAGGACTCTAATCAACATACCCAGAGATACCTGTGAATCCATGTTCACTGTTACACCATCTCCATAGCCAGGGAATAGAACCAGTGCAGATAACCATCAACAGGTGAATGGATGATGAAAATGTAGCACACACACACACACACACACACACACACACACACACACACACACACTGGCATTTTGTGCAGCCATATAGAAAAAAATGAAATTTTGACATCTGTGGGAAAATGGATAGAACTGTAACTCATTATGCCAAGAGAAATAAAACAGACTTAGCAAAACAAATGTTTCATGTTTTCTTTCATCTTCAGACTCTAGATTTAAATTAATGTGTGTGTCTATGTATGTGTGTGTGTGTGTGTGTGTGTGTGTGTGTTTGTGGGTCACCAAACTAGAAAACTAGAAAGGAATCCCAAGTGGGAAGAGAGTTTAAAGGAAGGTACAAAAGGGCAACAGAATAGATGTGATGAGGAAACAGAAGAGGTATCTAACGGGAGAAAGGTAATCAGCCAGAATGGGCTGAGGGCATGAAGGGGCTGGGGCTATTTACAGCAAAGAATAATAAACCACATGTGTGAAACCCATTACTTTGCATACTATTTTTTTTGTTAGAAATGGTAACCTCAGACAATGTTATTCTAAGATCACCATAAAGTGAGACAGCAAGCTCACTTTATTATTTTATCTAAAGTTAGGCACCAAGGTCAATTCACCATCCACAACATATCAAAATCCTTCTCTCCTGAATAAAATTAATGACTTCTATGTCTTTGCCAGACATAGTTATGAATGTACCTTTATTTTCACTATAGATACAGTGTTTTGGGAAACATTATCATACATTTGTATCCACTTTTTAAATAATATCCATTTTTGTGTGTGTGTGCGCGCGCGCGCGTGTGTGTGTGTGTGTGTGTGTGTGTGTGTGTGTGTAAACTCACGTAGTGTAAGTTTCGCTTCTTCCAACCCTTTCACACTGAGATGCCCTATACTTCCTGTGATGTGTGATAGCCTTTGCTACAAAGGGTAGTGTCCTTGTTAGTTTTGCTGTCAACTTGACACTGGGAAGAGGAGACTTTACTGAAGAATGGCTTCAATCGGATTGACCTGTGGGAAAGTCCATGGGGGCATTTTGTTGGTAGCTAATTGGTATAGAAGGGTCTAGCCCGCTGAGGGTGATGTCATTCTTAGGCAGGTGGGCCTGGGCTCTATAAGGCAGGCAGTAAAAGGATAAATCTGGGAGCAAGCCAATAATCAGTGTTCCTCTGCGCGCTCTGCTTCAGCTCCTGTCTCCAGGCTCCAGCTTTAGTTTGCCCTGGTGGTGGACTGTGACCTGTAAGCCAAATAAATCCTTCCTTCTCCAAGTTGCTTTTGGTCAGCAGAATGTTTTATCACAGCAACAGAAAGCTAACTAGATAATAAAATCCAAGTAGGTAAAACTGTTGGCTTGTTCTTCCTGGTCTTTGGTTAGAGATCACAGACAGCTGCGAAAAGATTAAATGGCATTGCCAAAAGTAAAGAGTTTTCTTTTTCTCTCCAGGCCACTCACACTTGAGGAATCAAGACGACACTCCTATTTCCACAATTGAGAGGGCTAGAGTGTATAGTGGTAGGCATGAGTAGGTAATTAAAAGACAGTGATTTAAGAGAGAGAGAATCATCTTATTTGCTGCTTGAGTTTCTATTGTAAAATTTTGAAAGCCTTTTTAAATCAAATGGTTTCAGTTGAACCATATATTAGTCTGGTGAGGAAGTTGAGGGTGCGTATTAATCTGTCATTTGGCAAGTGATATAGGAAGTGATCAAATACAGGCCCTTAGCTTGTTAGTGGGAGGCTCCTCCCTTCTCTAGAGGTCTGTGAATGAAATGGAGTGCACGTTTTGAACTCAGTCAAATCATGTGGGAAGGATTTTATTAAGAATGGGTATGAAGGTTTAAAATCATACACAGTGTGAGCAAACAGTTCTTCACTGTTAGTAAAATCCGATGGATGTTGTTAATAGGGGGATGGGCTCAGATTTGAAGGCATTTTATCTAGACCTGAGAACATATGTAGAGCAGCAATGTGTACCTGGAGTGCGCTTGGGTGAGGGTAATGACTCTGCAGAGTGGTTTTGAAACTACATCAAAGGGAAATGGTTAAGGCAAGGAGAATGGGGGCAGTTGGTTTGGAGACTGGTCCCACATGCTGGAAATATGAGAGCTGCCTTCAGACTTAGGAAAGGCCATCACACAGAAGAGAAAATAGACTCTCACTACTTTGCTTTGGAGACAGAATTAAGACCAGTGGGTGGAATTTATAAGAAGCCAGCTTTTGGCTCAATATAGGAACTGTCTTTTTAACGTGGAAAACTGCCCAATTGTGTAGATGGCGTAAGCTCCCATTCCTGAGAGAACTGAAGCATAACCTGGAGGACATTTTGTGGAGAACGCTGGAGAACAGAAGCAGGTAGAAGTCATGCTCTCCACACCTGTGGCTGCCTCGTCTCCAACATGCCACCTCGACTCTTTCAGATACCGAGTTAGGCACTGGTGCAGGGTAACGATGGTGTGAAAAATTCAAAGATTTGTAAGGAACACTGATGTTTTTCAGTGTTTTTGTTTTAATTTGATGATTGGCTTCTTTGAATTTTAATTTAATCAGCTTTCTGAAGAGTAGTATATCTTCCCAGATTCATTTGATTGATGTGTATACGGACCATATAGTGTATATGTTCCAGGCTCTATGAAAAATTCGGGGAGTAAAATAGACCTAGACTCTCTCCTCATAGAATTCCAACAATATCTTAAAATTGAGAGGAGGAATAATATAATAATCTATTTTTAAATTTGTCACAAGCATCAGTAACACATCAGCCCACTAATAAGATGGCATATGAAGAAATAAATTAGAATTCAGGACAATTTATGCCCAGTATTACATACTGCGTGATGGATCACTTGCCTCTTAGCATGTTTTCTTAGAGCTGTACAAATCATTTCTAGAAGACTTTGAAGTTGGTTTGTATAAGAAGTAGAGGATGGCCATTCAAGTTCAATTCTAAATGTTAACAGTTTTATAACAGATCATAGCTTCTTCTGAAGGAGCAGTTCTCTAAATATTTTACTCCAGAGACTGAGAATAAAAGAAGCTGTCTTCAGATAACTTCCCAGTAATTCAACTCATCTCAGTTCATCTCTTAATAGGAACCTTTAAGGCACTACACTAAATACTCCAGAGAAGTCAGAAATAGATGAGACCCAGCCCCTGGCCTTAGGAACTTAAAGTTGACTTTGGAACCTACAAATAAATAACTATATTCAAAGTAAAATATCCAAGTGCTTTAGGGGAGAAATATGGAGACAGAGATTGTGTTTGCTTCTGAATTTGAGATGGAAATGCAATTTCATGGACATTTTGGAGGTTGCATACACTTTCATAGTGAATGTGAGGAGCAAGATCTTCTAGGAAGACACACATAAGCAAGACACAGAAATTAGAGTATGTGAGGTGCCTTGGAGAAATAGCAGAGATCCTGCAGTTGGGAGGCTGAGTAGGTAGTTACAAAAAACAGTGGACCATTGAGAAAATAGAAGGCTGCATGCCCAGAGCAAGGTCTCAAGTTTAATAGGTAATTGAGAATCATGAAAAGTGCTCAGCAGAGAAGACATAAGGCATTTCACAGATTGGGATGTATTAGAAGTTGGAATGGCAAGTCAGGTGTCTAGGAAGTGGAGAATATCCAACTGCAGGTAGACAAGCGACATTGCTGGATCTGACATTGTGAGGAATGAGAGTCCATGAGGCTTAAACTTTGGAATAAACGTGGTAGAGGAAAGGTAAGGACAAGCAAGTGTAAAGAGGATCGGGAGAACCAGGTAGAGAGAAAATGGAGAGGATTGTGCTTTAGATACTAATTTTAGGTGTCTTGAGGACTCCAGGCCGAAAGATTACGTACTTGCAGTTGCGAGCTGGTCTATTAAACTTCAGGTAAAAGTTGAAGTTGCTACCAGGGATTTAAAGGTCACATGGGTAGAAGTCAATGTCATATGAGAAGATGAAAGCATGGGGA
The DNA here is from genome assembly GCA_902168325.1 of Peromyscus nudipes. Classification (NCBI taxonomy): domain Eukaryota; kingdom Metazoa; phylum Chordata; class Mammalia; order Rodentia; family Cricetidae; genus Peromyscus; species Peromyscus nudipes. The sequence continues at coordinate 2,419 of CABHPH010121009.1, read as the reverse complement.
GGGGTCGCTGAGTTGGTAAAGTACTTGCAAGAACAGGAGGGTTTTGTCTGTTTATTTTGGCCTGGCTTTTATATATTTTTTTTTGAGACAGGATTTCTCTGTGTAACTGTCCTGGCTGCCTGGGAATTAGCTCTGTAGACCAGGCTGGCCTTGAACTCACACAGATCCTCCTGCCTCTGCCTGTGGATTGCTGAGATTAAAGGTATGCATCACTACCCTCTGGCAAGAATGAGTTTGAACCCTAGAACTCCATGTCTTTAAAAAGGCTAGGCATAATGATGTGCACTTGTAATCCCAGGACAGACAAGGCAGAGACTGGTAGATCTCTGGGGTTTACTGGCCAATTAGCCTAGCCTACTTGGTGAATTCGAGGCTAGTGAGAGACCCTGTCACAAAAAAGGTAGAAATCACTTGAGGAATGTCCTTGGCCTCTACACATACAATCACATTTGTATATGTGCACTCTTTCCTTACACATAAGACAATATAAAATCATTAAGAGATTAAGTACAGGGTTTATCAGGAAATTTGGAGGGAATTACATGTTTTTTGAGTCATTACTACCAAGCAGGGTGTAGAAATCAGATAATATGATCAATATATCCATCAGTGGTAGAGGTCAAGGAAAGTCAGAAATGAGCAATGGATTTTGATTCTGGCAATTGCAGTTGCTTTAGTGACTTACAGAAAGCAACATTGATACCAAGTAGAAGAGGGAGCCAGGCTCCATTGGGTGGTTTGAGCAGAGGAGGAAGTTGTTGAGCTGTATTTTAAGGGTGACATGAAGTGATCGAGCACTCTGAGAGGACAGAAGGTTAACAACATGCTTTAGTAAGGCAGGAGAGACAAAAATCTAATTCCAGAAGTGGGTAGAATGTGAGGAGGCTGAAAGTGTGAACAAGAGCAAAGAAACAGAACTCTTGCTGTCAGAGTCTTCTATGAACACACAGAGATCAAGGATCTGCAGCCTAGGTGTCTCCATACTCCTTGAACAGGTTGTCATCTTCTCTCCCACTAAAGCTGTGTTTTGGCTCACATAGTCACCTCCTCTCATCCCACCACCAGTGAGAGCATTCTTAGCATATCCCAGCTGGCAATGCTCCCTCTTTTTCTGAACTCCTCTTGCTCCAACAACTAAGGCTCCCTAGAGTGTAGACTCAAACTAGGTTACATTCTTCAACTCTCAGCCAGCTTTAGTGGAACCTGATCACATAGCAAGTCCTCGATACCCTTCTTAGAGTCAGAGTATTAAATTGAGAAAGTCCAAGTACAGAAATTGAGGTTATGAAAGATTCAGGACTTATTTTACTAATTCTATCTTTTGTCAAACATTTGAAAAGCATTTATCTGGGGCAGATACTACAAGGATCTCAGGACCTCAAAAACACAAAACTATGCACAACCTAGTCTTCAAGAGGGAGATAAGCAGCTTGGCAAAATGCAAACTGTACAATGCAAATGGTGGAGTGTGCAAGATGGGACTGGAGCAGAGGTTCTGGTAAGTCACAAGGTCACACACTTAACTGTAGTGGGTAGCTGTTCCAGCTTTGACCTTGAAACACTGTCCCTAGAGTGACAGCAGGTAACTACCACACCTGCCTATGACCTGCCCCTGGGGCTGACCTGCCCCTGGAGTGTGGCTGAGAGGGAGCCTCTTAAGACTCAGGTGTGTACATGTTTGGCACTTCTGGATACCTTGTGCTCCTGGAAGCTGGATGG
>CABHPH010121007.1:12418-33381 GCA_902168325.1 Peromyscus nudipes | reverse complement strand
CCTAATAATATCCTAAGCGTCACTGAGATGATTTTTCGAAGAAACACCATCTTGGGGGGTTTCTACGTATCCCAGCTCTGTGTGGGTGTCATAGGAAACTCGTTGCTCTTCATGATGTATGTGCACAGCTTCTTAGTCAAATCTCGCTTTAGCAGACCTATCGATCCTATTTTCATGCACCTGATGATAGTCAATGTGTTGACGATCATATTTGCTATGATATCACATATCATGTCATCCTTTGGAGTACCCAGGTTTCTAGATGATGTTGGTTGTAAGGCAGTTTTATACATATTCAGAGTCACCCGGGGTCTGTCCATCTGTACCACCTCTGTTCTAAGCGCATTCCAAGCCGTCACCATCATGCCCAGTAATTCTAAGTGGGCGTGGCTTAAACCTAAACTCTCGACCTGGACTTTTCGCGCCTTCCTGTTATCCTGGCTCATCAACCTGTTTACATATGTGCACACCATTGAATCTCTGACAGCAAAAATCAATTACACTGATCTTGATTATGGATATTCTCATGCTTACTGTAAAATGAAACCACCTGAGTACCCCAATCCAGGGTTGTTCCTGAGTGTTATCATAATAGGAGACATCGTCTTTCTGATCCTCATGATGTGGACCAGCCTCTACATGGTGACTCTCCTTTACAGACACCGCAAGAGAGCCCAGCATCTCCACAGCACAAGCCTCTCCTACCAGCCATCTCCTGAACGCAGAGCCACTCACAGCATCTTGTTGCTGGTGAGCCTTTTTGTGTTTGTTTATTTGTTGAACAACTTTATCACCCTTTGTGGGTTTTTTGCACAAACAAAAATTCCAAGATTGGAGGTAATTAATATAATTTTGACAACATGCTACCCAACCATCTGCCCTTTTTTACTAATGAAGAATAACAAACTTATTTTGCAATTCACTTCTTTCTTTTCTGTAGTGAGAATGACCTGTTTTCAAAGTGCACTCCATAGCTGAACTGAAACCCACACTTTTTGGTCATTAGAACACTGTCTTAATGATTTCTATTGGATAAAGAATTTGAATGTGAACCTTGAATGCCTGATAGAACACTAGTTATAATTCAGACATTCTGTACACTATTAAAATTCAGGTAGTGAACATTTTTCTTAAATACAACTCTGTGTACATAATTTTAATAAAATCAACATTTACTACCCACTCAAATTTGAAACTTTGGGCAAAATGACTATATTTTAAGTATTCTGAACAATGTTCTACTTCTTGATTTTTTTCTCTATTACAATACTTCTGCGAGGCAGTGGTGGTGCACGCCTTTAATCCCAGCACTCGGGAGGCAGAGCCAGACGGATCTCAGTGAGTTCGAGGCCAGACTGGTCTACAGAGCGAGATCCAGGATAGGACTCAAAACTACACAGAGAAACCCTGTCTCGAATACCAAAAAAAAAAAAAAACTTCTAAGCAAAATTTTAAGAGCTTGTAATGTATTTTTGTGGAGTGTTCTGTCCTCAGGAACATCTTTTACCATTGAACAAATAAATTTCCCTGTCTTAACTATTACCTACCTCAAATACTGCTGTGGGCGGGACTCTTTTGTGGAATAACTGATAGTTACCCAATGAATGTCCTCGTACCATAGCTGTCTTTGAGTCACCCATATTTCCTTTACTATTTTTAGTATGTTTTTAATTATTTTTTAGTTTTGAAATTATGGTATAATTATAGAATATCCACCTTGCTTTTCCTCCCATCAAACCCTCATGTATATATGCCTCTCCTTGCTCACTATCAAATTCATGATCTCTTTTATTTATTAATTGTTGTTACATACATGAGTGTGTGTGTGTGTGTGTGTGTGTGTGTATCCCTAAATACTTAAGTACTACCTGCTCGGTCTGTAAAATGATACTTGCATATGTGTTTCCAGGGCTGACCATTCAGTGTTGAATAACCAGTTGGTGTGCTCTTTCCTGGGGATGACTCTCTCTCACTCCTGACATTCCTTAGTTCTCTGTAGTTCTTTGTGTAGGGCTGAGATCTCCTAAGTGCAGTCCTCAGCCTGCATCAAGAAAATTTCTCTTAGCAACAATGGAGACTATTACAGAAAACTACAACCAATCCAAATGCAGAGTAGTGAAGCCCAGTCCCAATGCATGCAGCTACAGGACAACTTCTGCACCTAAGGCTTAGGGAACGCTGATGAAGGGGGGACAAAAAGACTGTATAAGCCAGAGGATGAGGGAGTCTGCTGTGGGATGGTGTCACCTGGTAGCATCAGAAGTTACACCCATAGACTATCACAAGCCTGACTGTTTAATATTTTTTAATTAAAATAGAATTAAATCACTTTCTCACATCCTTTTCTTCTCTCCAGCCACTCCCAACTACCTTCCCTCAAACCCCTCTCTCTCATATCCCCCACACACACTCTCAAGTTGATAGCCACTTTTCCTCTTATTATTATTGCTACATACACATATGTGTGTGTATATATGTACATGCAGCAATAAATATAGATACAATCTGCTAGGTCTGTTTCGGTTGTTTGTACACTATTCCAGTGTTGACCATTGTGTATTGAGCAACCAATAAGGGGGTTCATCCCTGGGGGAGACTAATTCTCCTCCCAGAAGTCATTAGTTGCCTGTAATTCTTTATCCAGGAGTGGGACCCCATGAAATTTCCCCCTTCCGTGTTACTATGCCCATTGATGTTGCCATTGTTCCAGTCTTGATTATATAGCCATTTCTAGGATAGACTCTTTCACAGCAGACTTACTGATACCCTGGCTGTTAGAATCTTTTCCACCCCCTCTTCTGAAATGTTCCCTAAATCGTAGATGCAGTGAATGGGACGGAGATGTAACCATTGGAGCTGTGCTCTCCCAAGCTGTTGATTTCTACATTGTGACCACTTGTGGTTTTCTGTGATGGTTTCCTATTCATCTGAGGATTTGGAGCTAAGAAATGAAGATAAAAGAAAATATTTATTTGCCTATCTGTGTCTGGTCACCCATACTTTTGTAATGAATCCAAATAAAACCTTTTTTCAAATAAAACATTTTTAGCAATCTGTCCTTGGCCAGAATCCTTTGACCTGTTATAGCCTCCTCTGTGTGGAGTGAATAGACACGTATTTACATAACCCAAGTTAAGGTCATTTGTAACAGCTGACAACTAAACAGAACATTATATATTTAAACATGAATTGGGATGGAGTGTCTTCCAAGAAAATCCTAGTGCTGTATTTACACCATTTTCACCTCTGCCTCTGACCTTGCCACTTCTCCCATCGCCCAACACTTTCTCAAAGTCATGACCTCTTCTTCTATAATTTATTGTTATATGCATACATTTACATAAATACTCATATTACACATTAAATTTCTATGTGACCAGCTGAGTCCAGTTAGTGTTGCTTGTATGTGTATGTTTTAAGGCTGATAAACTATCAGGGGCTTTATCCCTAGAAAGGGCTGATTCTTCTTCTCTCAGCAGCCATTATCTGTAGCTCTTCATCTAGGAGTGAGGCCTTGTCAAATTTCCTCCAATGATGTTGGCATTTCAACTGGTGGTGTCATTATGAAGGTCTTGTATAGACAAGGGTGCAGCTTCCCTGTCATACCTAGAAGTGAGCATCTTAGTATTTTGGCTGTTACAATCTTTCAGACCTTTCTTCCACAGTGTTCTCTGAGACTTAGGAATAGGGGTTGTGTTGCAGATGAATCAATTGAGACTGGGGACCCCAAAGTCACTTACTCTCTGCATTTTGACAAGTTGTGTATCTCTACAGTAGCCTTGCTGCAAAACAACCTTCATTGATTAGGGGTGAGAGCTCCACTGTGGATGTAAATATACATGTTTAGAATACAGTTAGAAACTATGTAGTTTAGGAAAATAGCAGCACTATTAAAAAAATGAATGTTGTGATTAATAATTGTGCTGAAATGTGATTTTATTTGTTTGTTAATAAATAAAGTTTGCCTGGAGATTAGAGGTCTTTAGCGAGCCAGGAACAGAATTCAGGTGGTGGTAGCCCACGCTCTTAATCCGATCACATGGCAGGCAGAGTCTCTGTGTGGTCAAGGACACAGCCATGCATGGTGACCCGAACCTTTAATCCCAGTACCATAGGGACCTGGAGGTCTGTATAGACAGGTAGTGACAAGGAAGTCATGTGATTGGGTTTATAGCCAATGAGAAGGCAGAACAGAAAGGCAATAAAAAGACAAGTCACACAGGAAGAAGGTCTCTCTCTCTGGGGAAGCGACGGTGGCCAGGTGGTAAGATAGGGTGGTTTTGACTCTTCGCTATTACTCTGATCTCTTGGGCTTTTAACTCTGTATTTGGCTCTGTGTTTCTTATTTAATAAGACTATTTAGAATTTCATCTACAGAAGTGTGTTTCTGAACAGGGAGCTCTCAAAAGAAGAAATGAAAAGAGCTATGAAATATCTTTAAAAGTGTTCATCATCCTTAGTGATCAGAGAAATGCCAATTAAAACTACTTTGAGATTTTATCTTGCTAAGATCAAGAAAACAACTTACAAGAAATGCTGGCAAAGCTTCAGGGAGACGTTTTAATCTTAGCTATTCTGACAGGTGTAAGATGGTATCTCAGAGTCGTTTTGATTTGCATTTCCCTGCTGACTAAGGATGTTGAACAATTCCTTAAATGTCTTTTGGCCATTTGAGATTCTTCTGTTGAGAATTCTCTGTTTAGATCTGTAACCCATTTTTAATTGGATTGTTTAGTATTTTGATGTCTAGTTTCTTGAGTTCTTTATATATTTTGGAGATCGGCCCTCTGTCAGATGTAGGGTTGGTGAAGATCTTATCCAATTCTGTAGGCTGCCTTTTTGTCTTATTTACAGTGTCCTTTGCCTTAGAGAAGCTTCTCAGTTTCAGGAGGTCCCATTTATTAATTGTTGCTCTCAGTGTGAGAGCTACTGATGTTATAATTAGAAAGTGTTCTCCTGTGCCAATGCGTTCAAGGTTACTTCCTACTTTCTCTTTTATCAGATTCAGTGTAACTGGATTTATGTTGAGATCTTTGATCTACTGGGACTTGAGTTTTGTGTGTGGGGATAGATATGGATCTATTTACAATCTTCTACATGTTGACATACAATTATGCCAGCACAATTTGTTGAAAATGCTTTCTTTTTTCCATTGTACAATTTTGGCTTCTTTGTCAAAAATCATATGTTCATAGGTGTGTGGATTAATGTCAGGGTCTTCAAATTCAATTCCATTGGTCCACATGTCAGTTTTTATGCCAGTACCAAGCTGTTTTTATTACTATAGCTTTATAGTAGAGCTTGAAGTCAGGGATGGTGATGCCTCCAGAAATTGCTTTATTGTACAGCATTTTTTAGGTATCCTGGGTTTCTGTTTTTCCATATGAAGTTGAGTATTGTTCTTTCCAGGTCGGTGAAGAATTGTATTGGGATTTTGATGGGGATTGCATTGAATCTGTAGATTGCTTTTGGTAAGATTGCCACTTTTACTATGTTGATCCTACCTATCCACAAACATGGGAAATCTTTCCATTTTCTGATATCTTCTTTGATTTCTTTCTTCAAAGATTTAAAGTTCTTGTCATACAGGTCTTTCACTTGTTTGGTTAGAGTTACCCCAAGATATTTTATGTTATTTGTAGCTATTGTAAAGGGTGATGTTTCTATAATTTCTTTCTCAGCCCATTTGTCATTTGTGTATAGGAGGGCTACTGATTTTTTTTTTTTTAGTTAATCTTGTATCCTGACACATTACTGAAGGTGTTTATCAGCTGTAGGAGTTCCCTGATGGAATTTTTGGCATCACTTACATAGACTGTCATAATACCTGCAAATAGTGAAAGTTTGACTTCTTCCTTTCCAATTTGTATCCCTTGATCTCCTTTTGCTGTCTTATTGCTCTAGCTAGAACTTCAAGTACTATATTGAAGAAATATGGGGAGAGTGGACAGCCTTGTCTTGTTCCTGATTTTACTGGAATCACTTTAAGTTTCTCTCCACTTAGTTTGATGTTGGCTGTTGGCTTGCTGTAAATTGCCTTTATTATGTTTAGGTATGTTTCCTGTATTCCTGATCGCTCCAAGACCTTTATCATGAAGGGGTGTTGGATTTTGTCACAGGCTTTTTCTGTATCTAATGAGATGATCATGTGGTTTTTTTCTTTCAGTTTGTTTATATGGTGTATTACATTGACAGACTTTGTATGTTGAACCATACCTGCATCTCTGATATAAAGCCTAACTGATCATGGTGGATTATTTCTTGATGTGTTCTTGGATTCAGATTGCCAGTATTTTATTGAGAATTTTTGCATCCATCTTCATGATGGAGACTGGTCTGTAATTCTCTTGCCTGTTGTGTCTGTATGTGGTTTGGATATCAGGGTAACTCTAGCCTCATAAAAAAGAGTTTGGTAATGTTCCTTCAGTTTCTATTGTGTGGAACAATTTGAAGAGTATTGGTGTTAGCTCTTCTTTGTAATTCTGGTAGAATTCTGCACTGAAACCATCTGGCCCTGGTCTTTTTTTGATTCAGAGATGTTGATAATTGCTTCTATTTCCATAGGGGTCATAGGTCTATTTAAATTGTTTATCTGATCTTGATTTAATTTTGGTATGTGGTACCTATCCAAAAAAGTTGTCCATTTCTTTTGCATTTTCCAATTTTGTGCAGTACAGGCTTTCAAAGTATGACCTAAGGATTTTCTGGATTTCTTCAATGTCTGTTATTATATTCCCCTTTTCATTTCTGATTTTGTTAATTTGGATATTCTCTCTCTGTTTTTTGGTTAGTTTGGAGAAGGGTTTGTCTATCTTGTTTATTTTCTCAAAGAACCAACTCTTTGTAAGTAAATTTTGCAACTCTATGGGTTTGATCCCAGGTTTTGGCACCAAAAATGTAAGTAAATTGGTTGTAACAACACTGGGGAAAGGTGTCCCCACTACCTGGGGAGTCAGGCAACACCTTGAGCTGCTTAGGACAGCTCTGATGGCTGGAGATGTAAAGAGACAGCTCGGCCCTGGAAGGGATGTTTTTCTGACTTCTCAGGAGAGTCAGACCTGGAACTGCTTCAGCATGGAAGGTTATCCTGACTCTTTGGGAAAGTCAAGGTATACCTGGTGTGTTGGGGGATGGTCTCCCCACAGAATATAGCAATCCTGCTCCTTTCCTGGAGAGTCTCTACAGCTGATCTTTGCTCAGCCCCCACTTAAGGGGGCTTCCTAGCAGAGCTCTGCTTCTCCGGCCTAAAATGTTGCTTCTTTTGCTTCACTCTGCAAAAGGGGAAACCCCTGCAGAAATGTTACAATCTCCTCAGGCTCTGGAGAAAAGTGTTACTTTCCAACTGTCTCTTGCTGTGTCCACTGAGATCTCAGAAAAGATCTTCTGTTCAGCTCCTCCTTGCTCTGCTCTTTCTCCAAGCTCTCCCTTGTTTTGTCCACTGAGGGATGTCTCAGCAAGGATCTTCTCTATGCCAGTGAATGAAGATCTTCATATCCAAAATTATTTTGGGAAAGAGATTTATTTGGGAAGGAGGAGTCCAGGAGAGTAGCTGCCTCTACAAGGATGGAGAGAACAGTCTTTTTTCTAACTGACCAGGCAGAGTGGTTTACATACGATGTCTTGGGGGTGGAGTCAATCCTGGGCCCAGGGTTCTACTATCATGCTCTGTGATTGGTTGGTTTCACATCAGTTGGCCAGGGGCAACTGATGGCTCTGATCTGACTGAGCCAAACTGTGTTTCTCTGTGCCCTGATCTGAGCCATCTTTCCCTAGTTCTGGGCTCCAGGGTCAGGGTGGGTTTCTTTAGTCAGCCCCTTTTCCCTACACCCACACTGAAGAGCAATAAAAATTGATTAGAACTAATTTAAAACACAGGGCAGGAAGGCAACTAAAGAGATGAGTCTGTGGTGAGGAACATCGACTGCTCTTCCAGGGGACTCAGGTTTGATTCCCAGAACCCCTTTGGCTCACAGTCATCTGTAACTCCAGTTCCCTCTTCTGGCCTCCATGGGTACCATTTATCTATGTTGTAAACAAATATACATGTAGACAAAACAACCATAGTAATAAAAAAGTAATTTAAGAAATTTAAAGAGCACCTAGAGATGGGTCTAAAATGTTGGCTTTCCACAAAGTCCTGAAATGACTCAGTAATTATTTCCCTTTTCCTGTGTGACTCAGCATCTCTCCGTTTCCAGGTCAGAAGAATCACTTTAATCGGATAAACATCTCTAGTCCTGTCCCCTGACTCACTTCCTTGCTTGCAAACTGAGCCTCACAAACCAAACTATAAAATGCTCACCTGACTTCTTCCCACTGTCAGGGCAGTGATCCTGGATGATGCTCCAACAGTGGTTTGTGGAAGGAGGCAGTCAAGGCTGGGATATGAGGTAGTGATCCTGTGACCTCATCTCCCCCTGGGATGGCAATTATTTCACCTGTGATAACAATGATGGGGCACAGAGGGGGAGTCAAAGTAATTCTTGAAAAGCTTTGGCTCAGTTACTGATTTCCAAAGCGATTGTGTGTTTCTAGACAGAAGAAATGAGAGGTTCTTCATTCCCAAGAGCTTAGGAAGTAGACATGTGCATTCTCTGAGGCTTGAGATATGAAGGAATATGCACGAAGCACACCCTGGATTCTGGGCTTCTGTGGGATATACTTCTGTGAACTCTAAACCAATGTTAATCTTCAGATTCTCGAGCCAGACCATGATTTAATTCTGAACAGAAAAATAAGATCATGCAAAGGACTTGAAAGGGATGGTCAAAGAACTTACACTAGGGCTGGGGAGGTGGTGGCTGAGCAAATAAAGCACTTGAGAACAAGCTTTAGGATCCCCAAAACCCACATAAAACCTGAGCATGGTGGTCACCTATAATCCAGGCATTCAGGAGGCAGAAACAGAGAGTCCAGAGACCCAGGGTGAGACGGCTAGCTAACTGGATTTGGAAGGCTCCAGGCGCAGTGAGACACCCTGCCTCAATACACAAAATGGGGAATACTCACACCCAAAGTCAACTTTGGGCTTTCCCAACTACGTGAACACATGTGTAAACACACACACACACACACACACACACACACACACACACCACATGCCAATGAAGCTTAGACGTCAAGAAAGTTAAATATTAATATGCAAATAGGAAAGAATTTGTTTAATTCGGTACAAATGGGTACAAATGAGCGTGCAGATGTGGTTGGAACATATTGTACTGTGTATTGGACTATCAACACTAACCGCCATAGTGATAAAGAAAACATATTAGTGACTCTTCTTTCACAGCTATGACAAGATGCCTAAGAAAAGCAATTTAAGCAAGGTGCCGTCCATGACTGTGGGGAAGTCACAATAGCAGGACTTTTATGCTACAGTCAAGAAGTGGAGAGGGATGGATGAATGGCCACACTGAGCTCACTTGCTTCTTCGTATGCAGTCCAAGATTCCAGGCCATGAGACAGTGCCGCTCACACACACTGGTGGTCATTTTTCCTCCTCATTGAAGCTTTTCTACCTCAGACAACCAGACATAGGTTTCCATGGCGATTCTAAATCCAAATAAGTTGACAGTGAAGATGGCATGTGGAACTCAGTGAGAGTCACAGAAGAAATAGAATGTCATAGTCCCATCACACATTAAAAAAATAATAATAATCAAAACCATGTAGTAGACCTCAAGAGATAATTGATAAGCAAGTGTCACTTAAATGATTGAATATATAAGGAAGTCAGTGCTCTAAGTAGTATTTAAGAACTCTACATAAGACACCAGTGAAAACCAGAGTCATAAACCCACCCTGCACTGATTGGGAACAGATAAGGCCCCATCTCCAGACTGGGCAGACCAGGGCTCTAGCCCCTAGGCCCCGGAGGCACATTACATGCCCCTCCCCAAAACCACTGGAGCCCCAGGGACTGAGCAGCTGCCAATTCCCCTGCCCCCTAACCAAGAAAACAGGTCCCACCCTGCACCGATTGAGAACAGCTGCTCCCTGAGACACAGAATCCATCAGCACCCATTGGACCAAGAGTCCAGATTAGACCAAGAGCTCCCATTAGACCAAGAATATCAATCGGACCAAGAGAGGCTCCCTCAGACACAGACAACACTTGTGTGGATGGAGTGGAGGAAGAGATGGGTAGACACCAGTGCAAAAATACAGTCAACAACATAAAGACCAATATGGCACCATCACAACCTAGTGGTTCTACATCAGCAAGACCTGAACATCCCAAAGCAGAAGAGGTAGAAGAAAACAACCTTTAAAATGACTTTAAGAAGATGATAGAGGTCTTTAAAGAGGAAATGAAAATTTCCCTTAAAGAAATGGGGAAAAAAGCCAGACAGTGGTGGTGCATGCCTTTAATCCCAGCATTTGGGAGGCAGAGCCAGGCAGATCTCTGTGAGTTAGAGGCCAGCCTGGGCTACAGAGTGAGTTCCAGGAAAGGCACAAAGCTAAACAGAGAAACCCTGTCTCGAAAAAAAAAAATAAGAAATGGAAAAAAAGACAAACAAAAAATTGGAGGAAATTAATAAATCCCTTAAAGAAAGCCAAGAAAAAGCAATTAAACAGGTGAAGGAAACAGTCCCAAGATGTGAAAACTGAAATAGAGGCAATCAAGAAGACACATACTGAGGGAATGCTGGAAATGGAAAATCTGAGTAAACGAACAGGAACTACAGATGCAGTCATAACCAACAGAATGCAAGAGGTGGAAGAGAGAATCTCTGGTGTTGAAGATACAATAGAGAAAATAGATTTATCAGTCAAAGAAAACACTAAAGCCAAAAAAATGATAACACAAAATGTCCAGAAATTTGGAACACCATGAAAAGACCAAACCTAAGAATAATAGGAATACAAGAAAGAGAAGAATACCAACTCAAAGGCACAGAAAATATATTCAACAAGATCATAGAAGAAAACTTTCCCAACCTAAAGAAGGAAATACCTATGAAGGTACAAAAAGCTTACAGAACAACAAATAGACTGGATCCAAAAAAAAAAAAAAGTTCCCTTGCCACATAATAATCAAACCTCTAAACATACAAAATAAAGAAAAAATATTAAGAGCTGCAAAGGAAAAAGGCCAAGTAACATATAAAGGCAGACCCATAAGAATAACACTTGACTTCTCAATGGAGACTCTGAAAGCCAGAAGGTTCGGTACAGATGTTTGCAGACACTAAAAGACCATAGATGCCAACACAGACTATTATATCTAGAAAAACTCTCAATCAACATAGACAGAGTAAACCATTTATTCTATGATAAAACCAGATTTAAACAATACCTATTCACAAATCCAGCCCTACAGAAAGCACTAGAAGGAAAAATCTAACCTAAGAAAGTTAGACTCACCCATGAAAACACAGTCAATAGATAATTCCACACCAACAAATAACAAAGAAGAGAAACATACAACACTACCACCAAAAAATAACAGGAATTAACAATCACCGGTCATTAATATCCATTGATATCAATGGTCTCAATTCACCTATAAAAAGACACAGGTTGACAGAATGGATATGAAAGCAGGATCTATTCTTCTGCTGTATACAAGAAACACACCTCAACTTTAAAGACAGGTGCTACTTCAGAGTAAAAGGCTGGGAAAAGACTTTCCAATCAAATGGACTTAAAAAGAAAGCTGGTATAGCTATCCTAATATCTAATCAAATAGACTTCAAACTAAAATCAATCAAAAGATCGAGAAGGACATTACATACTCATCACAGGAAAAATCCATCAAGATGAAGTCTCAATTCTGAACATTTATGCCCCAAATACAAGGGCATCCACATTTGTAAAAGAAACATTAGTAAGATTAAATCACACATCAAACCCCATACACAGAATTCTACCAGATTTTCAAAAAAGAGCTAATTCTAATACTCTTCAAATTCTTCCGAATAGAAACAGAAGGAACATTTTTATGAGGCTACAGTTACCCTGGTACCCAAACCACACAAAGATGCAACAAAAAAAGAGAATTACAGATCAATCTCCCTCATAAACATTGATGCAAAAATACTCAATCAAATATTGGCAAACAGAATCCAAGAACGCATCAAAAAAATTACCTACCACGACCAAGTAGCTTCATCCTAGGGATGAAAGGATGGTTCAACATATGAAAATCTGTCAATGTAATACACCATATAAACAATCTGAAAGAAAAAAACCACATGCTCATCTCATTAGATGCTGAAAAAGTCTTTGACAAAATCCAACACCCCTTCATGATAAAGATTCTAGAGAGATCAGGAATATAAGGAACATGCCTAAATGTAATAAAGGCAATTTACAAAAAGTCAACAGCCAACATCAACTTAAATGGAGAGAAACTCAAAGCGATTCCACTAAAATCAGAAACAAGATAAGGCTGTCCACTCTCCTCATATTTATTTAATATAATACTTGAAGTTCTAGCTAGAGCAATAGACAACAAAAGGAAATCAAGGGGATACAAATTGGAAAGGAAGAAGTCAAACTTTCACTGTTTGTAGACAATATGATAGTATACATAAGCGACCCCAAAAATTCTGCTAGGGAACTCCTACAGCTGATAAACTCCTTCAGTAATGTGGAGGGATACAAGATTAATCTAAGTTAATCTAAGTTAACTCAAAAAAATCAGTAGCTCTCCTATATACAAATGATAAACAGGCTGAGAAAGAAATCAGAGAAATATCATCTTTACAATAGCCACAAATAATATAAAATACCTTGGGGTAACTCTAAGCAAGTGAAGGACCTGTATGATAAGAACTTTAAGTCTCTGAAGAAAGACATTAAAGAAGATATAAGAAAATGGAAAGATGCCCCATGCTCATGGATAGGTAGGATTAACATAGTAAAAATGGCAATCTTACCAAAAACAATCTACAGATTCAATGCAATCCCCATCAAAATACCAACACAAGTCTTCACAGACCTGGAAAGAACAATACTCAACTTCATATGGAAAAACAAAAAACCCAGGATAGCTAATAGAATCCTGTACAATAAAGCAACCTCTGGAGGCATCACTATCCCTGACTTCAAGCTCTACTATAGAGCTACAGTAATAAAAACAGCTTGGTACTGGCATAAAAACTGACATGTGGACCAATGGAATCGAATTGAAGACCCTGACATTAATCCGCACATGTATGAACACCTGGGTTTTTTTTGTTTGTTTGTTTGTTTGTTTTTTTAAAGAAATAAAAATTTTTATTTAAAAAATCCAAATATGCTCCAAATGAAAAGTCCCATTGTTCTTTAAGCACCCAGAGTGCCAGGCACTGTACAAGGCGGGTTCTTCACATTCTTTCTGGACCAAACCGATTGTCTGTCTGCCCCTCGTTTCTCCCCAATGCTGAAGCTTTGCTCCACTGACAGCGCAGCCTCAAGGGTGCTCCAGAGAGACTTCAGTCACAGCAGCAGCAGGTCACGTGGTGAAAGCAGCCGTGGTGGTGGTCTGTCAACTGCCACATCTAATGTCCTCTTCCTCGGAATCCACCTCCACCACCTCTTCCTCCTCTGAAGCCCCCACCTCCACCTCTTCCTCCTCTGAAGCCACCACCTCTTCCACCACCTCGGCCACCACCTCCTCTTCCTCCTCCTGGACCTCCCCTGCCACCACCGCCACCGCCTCTGGGAGGTCCTTTCTCACTAGGAGGACGAGGCAGAAACCTCTGCAGCGGCAGCAGCTTAAAGGGATCTATATAAAACTTCTGTAGCTTTTTAAAAGAAGATACCTTCATGTTTTCTGACAATTTAACTGAAAAATAAAAATCTCTAAGTTGTCCAAAAATCTCATCCACTTTCCCGATCTGTTCTTTGTTTTCTAAATAAACAGGAGCGTTGAAGTAAGGCACCTTGTTCTCCTCTGTGGTGCATTTACAAACGATGTCATCTTCACAGGGATGCATGAACTCTCCTAATAAGACAACACGTTCGGGAGGTCCTTGATCTTGGAATTTATTAAAGCCTCCACGACCGCCCCCTCGTCCAAATCCTCCTCGGCCGCGGCCCCTGAAATTGCCGCCGCCGCCGCCTCCGCCGCCCTCCTCCTCGGAAGTGGTTGTTGCTACCCCCGCCACGGTTGAAGCCGCCGCCTCCACCACCGCGATTAAAGCCTCCGCGGCCTCCGCCTCGGAAAGACATGTTCTCTCCGGCCGCGCCACGTGCGTCTCTCGAACACCTGGTTTTTGACAAAGAAGCCAAAACTGTACGATGGAAAAATGAAAGCATCTTCAACAAATGGTGCTGGCATAACTGAATGTCAACTTGTAGAAGATTGCAAATAGATCCATATCTGTCACCATGCACAAAACTCAAGTCCAAGTGGATCAAAGACCTCAACATAAATCCAGTTACACTGAACCTGATAAAAGAGAAAGTAGGAAGTAGTCTTGAACGCATTGGCACCGGAGATCACTTCCTAAATGTTACACCAGTAGCACAGACACTGAGAGCAACAATTAATAAATGGGACCTCTTGAAACTGAGAAGCTTTTGTAGGGCAAAGGACATGGTCAATAACACAAAATGACAGCCTACAGAATGGGAAAAGATCTTCACCAACCCGACATCTGACAGAGAGCTGATCTCCAGAATATATAAAGAACTCAAGAAACCTGACATCAAAATATCTAACAATCCAATTAAAAAATAGGCTACAGAGCTAAACAGAGAATTCGCAATAGAAGAATCTCAAATGTCCAAAAGACATTTAAGGAATTGTTCAACATCCTTAGTCATCAGGGAAATACAAATCAAAACGACTCTGAGACACCATCTTGTCAGAATGACTAAGATCACAAACACTGAAGACAGCTTATGTTGGAGAGGATAGGGAGCAAGAGGAACACTCCTCCACTGTTGGTGGGAGTGCGAACTTGTACAGCCACTTTTGGAAATTCAACTGAAGAATGGATTAAGAAAATGTGGTACATATGCACAATGGAGTACTACTCAGCAGAGAAAAACAATGACATCGTGAAATTTGCAGGCAAATGGATAGAACTAGAAAATATCATCCTGAGTGAGGTAACCCAGACTCAGGACAAACATGGTATGTACTCACTCATAAGTGGATACTAGATATAAAGCAAAGGATAACCAGACTTCAACCCACAGCTCCAGGGAGGCTAGCCAGCAGGGAAGACCCTAGGAAGGATGCAGGGATCACCCAGTGAAGAAGAAATAGATGAGATCTATGTGAACAATCTAGGGATGAGGAGAGTAATGAAGGGCAAGGGATGGGGGATGAGAACATAGGGGAACGGGATGTTCAAGCTGGAACAGGGACAGAGTGGGAGAGCAAGGAAAGAGATACCATGATAAATGAAGACATCATGGAAATAGGGAGAAACAGAGTGCTAGGGAAGTTCCCAGGAATCCACAGGATGACCCCACCTTAGACTCCTGGCAATAGTTGAGAGGGTGCCTGAACTGGCCTACTCTGGTGATCAGATGGCTGAATACCCTAACTGTCATCATAGAGCCCTCATCCAGGGAATGATGAAAGCAGATGCAGAGATCCACGGCCGGGTGCCAGGCTGAGCTCCAGGAGTCCAATCGAGAGACAGGAGGGATTCTATGAGCAAGGGACATCGAGATCATGATGGGGAAACATACAGAGATGACCAGGCCAAACTAGTGGGAACTCATGAACTGTGGACCAATAACTATAGAACCCCCATGGTACTGGACTAGGCCCTCTGGATAGGCAAGACAGTTGTTTAGCTTGAACTGTATGTGGGGCCCCCAGGCAATGGGATCAGGATCCATCCCTGGTGCATGGGCGGGCTTTTTGGAGCCCAGTACCTTTGGTGGGACACCTTTTGCAGCCTTGGTGCCGCAAGGAGGGGCTTAGACCTGCCTCAACTGAAAGTACCAGGCTCTGCTGACTCCCCATGGGAGGCCTTGCCTTGGAGGATGGGGGAAAGGGAGGTGGGTTGGTGGGGAAGGCTGGGGGGCGGAAGGAGGGAGGAGAGTGCGATCTGTGGTTGGTATGTAAAATTAATAGAAAAAAATTTTTTGGTTTTTCAAGACAGGGTTTCTCTGTGTAGCTTTGCACCTTTCCTGGAACTCACTCTGTAGTCCAGGCTGGCCTCGAACTCACAGAGATCTGCCTGGCTCTGCCTTCCTAGTGCTGGGATTAAAGGCGTGCGCCACCACTGCCCAGCTGTAATAGAAAATTTAATAAAATAAAAAAGAACTCTACATAATTGTGATATGAGAGTATTGCCTGGTTTCAGCCATACAAAACTTTTTTTTTAATTTTTCAAGATAGAGTTTCTCTGTGTTGCCCTGTCTGTCCTGGAACTCACTCTGTCGACATGGCTGACCCAGAACTCACAGAGATCCACTTACCTGCTTCTGCCTCCTAAGTGCTGGGATTAAAGGCACCAATGCCCAGCAACATATAAAACATTTTTTTAATTTCTTTATGTATTTTTATGTGCATTGGTGTTTTGCCTGCATGTATATCTGTGTGAGGGTATTGGATCCCCTGGAACTATAGTTACAGTCTGGAGTGTTGGGAATCAAACCAAGTCCTTTGGAAGAGCAGTCAGTGCTCTTAACCACTGAGATATCTCTCCATCCCCAGGTAAAACATTTTTACAGGCTTATATTTAGAAAAGAAAAAATTTTTTATTTGCTTTATTTCAGGGTAGGAGTTTTTTGTTTGTTTTTGTTTTTTGGATTTGTAAGGTTTTTGGATATCCTTTTTGCTTTATTTTACTCATGTCATTGTTTAAGTGTTAAGTGGTGTGTGTGTGTGTGTGTGTGTGTGTGTGTGTGTGTGCAGTGTGTGTGTACATGTGTATGGTATATATGTCTATGTGTGTGTCTGTCTCTATATCTGTCTTTGCGTGTGCAGTATGTGTATGGTATATTGTGCTGTGTGCTGTGTGTGTGTGTGTGTGTGTGTGAGAGAGAGAGAGAGAGAGAGAGAGAGAGAGAGAGAGAGAGAGAGAGAGAATTATGGTATATGTCTGGAGCCACATATGTGCACATACGTGTGTGCAGGTACAGAGGCCAGAGGAGGTTGTCAGGTGTCCTGCTCAGTCTCTGTCC
This sequence comes from Peromyscus nudipes, assembly GCA_902168325.1. NCBI lineage: Eukaryota > Metazoa > Chordata > Mammalia > Rodentia > Cricetidae > Peromyscus > Peromyscus nudipes. Next base: position 16,299 of record CABHPH010121007.1, on the reverse strand, counting down.
ACTTTATTGCCTTGAGACAGGCTTTCTCACTGAACCTAGAACTAGCCTAAAGAGCATCAAGCCCCAGAATTCCTCTTGCCTTTTCTCCCTATTTCCTTCTCCCAGCACCAGGGTTACAGGTGCACAGGACCACATCCAGCTTTTTATGTAGGTGCTGGAGATTTGAGGTCAGGTCCTCCTGGTCACATAGTAGGTGCTCATACCTGCTTAGTCATCTCTCCAGTGTGGTAGAAGTATTTCTACACCTCCATGACTGCGGTGATGTATGAAAAACAGGTTCCTGAGTTGCTTCATTCTATTCAGGAATGGAACACAGTGGTTATGCTCTAGACTTACAGTCAGCAGTGATTTCACAGTAAGAAAATGTCTATTATCTGCAGACTGCATTTCCAGTCTCATCCTTGAAATCAGGGAAGAAATCTAATAGATAACGGTAAGTTGAAGACCAAACTTTCCCTGAAATGTTTTAGAATTCATAGAAGCACTAGATAATCCTCCCATATGAAATTGAACAGTGGCCAAAAGACATGTTGGAGTAGTAATAAAGACAGAAAACAGTAAAAGTGTCTATTAAAGCCTGGGCAGTGGTGGCACAAACCTTTAATCCCAGCATTCAGGAGTCAGACCAAGTGGATCTCTGTGAGTTCAAGGCCAGCCTGGTCTACAGAACGAGATCCAGGAGAGGCACCAAAACTACACAGAGAAACTGTCTCAAAAAAAAATACATGTATGAGAAAATACTAAAAAAAAAAAAATCAAAGTCAAAGAAAGGACAGACTGGGGAAGAGGAGCAGTGGGAATGTGGCCAAATCTCCCTCTCGCTCTGAACGCTAAGACAAATCAAGGGCTAGATCAAGGACAGGATGACAGGACTCTTCCTCCCAGTGGACATGAACCAGCTTGTCACCTATGATGTCAATGACCTTATTTACTGAACATCCTTTGATGCACCCAGATGAAAACATCTCTCTTCCAGACGAAACACGAATCTCAGACGACTTTATTAAGCTAAAAGTGCAAAGTATCTGTCAAAGATGTGCATTTTCCCAAGTTGAACTGCATCATAAAGTAAACTTCCAAAACTTGAGTCATTAAAAGTTCTTGTGCAGCTGTGGGAATTATCACAGCCCTTGGAACAAGCGGAGCACTGAGCAGGACCACAGAGAACACTCTCACTCTTACACCCGAGGCCACTGTTCTTATAGTGTGCTTTAAAGTCCCTCATGCTCCCCCAGAGGACATGACGTCAGGATGTGGGTTTGACTTTGATCTACAGAACAGGGATCAGTCGCAGTTGTAACACACATTGTTGGCTTGAAGCTCTATTTTAAAGTTGTTTACTACAGTAAGAAGGTAGAGGTTGCTCGAATATTGGTGTTGTTAAATATTCCTACTCAATGTATATTGCAATCCTAAAAATAAATGGTCTGTGCAAGTATACACAACCCAAGTTCTTTAGCAAAATTTTGCCAATAACTCAGAAACCCTAAAATGTGCACCTCCAACATCAATGTGTTCCTGCTTTTCCTCCTGGATCAAATCTTTCAAATGGTTCACATAGACTCTCTAGGTTTAATGCCCAAGGAGATTTCAACTATAAAACCATGGGATTTGAAGGCTGATGACTTGGCTTAGCAGGTACAGGCACTTGCCACTTACCAAGCTTGACAACCTGAGTTGTCCCCAGGCCTCACATGGTAGGCGAGAGCTCAACTCCAAGTTCTCCTCTGACCTGCACATGTGGGCATCTGCACTCATTCCAACCCCAAGCCCCAACACACTCATAAAATAAATAACTGTAAAATAAATATCTCCCACTTGGCATCTTTTAAAACCACCACATTTTTGTGAGTGTATATACATTATGTAGATCATTTTGTCTTATTATCATATTTCATACTTGGGTATTATGTAGTCGATTTTATCCACACTCCCATTACTCTCTATTCACTTCCTTACCCCACCGTTTCATCTCCACCTTCTCTGAACTTAACTTCATTTAGGGGCTGGAAGGATGGCTCAGTGGTTAGGAGCACTTGTTCTCACAAAGGGCCTGGGTTGGATTCTCAGCACCCATGCAACTGTTCACAACTATCCATAACTACAGTTCCAGGGTAAACATAATACACAGACACATGTGAAAGCAAAATATTCATATATATAAAATAAATGAATCTAAAAAAATTTTAATTATGAGCCAGGCAGTGGTGGTACACACCTTTAATCCCAGCACTTGGGAGGCAGAGGCAGGCAGATCTCTGTGAGTTCAAGGGCAGCCTGGTCTAGAGAGTTCTAGACCAGCCAGGGCTACACAGAGAAACCCTGTCTAGAAAAACCAAGAAATTGATTATTTTCTCTAAGGGCTGGAGAGATAGCTCAGCAGTTAAGTGCACACATGCTTTGAGGTTGTGCATTCAATACAGTGGCTGCACCTTGAGCAACTACTGTCTTTACCGACAATTGCAACTCTGCAGCTACCAGCAGCAGCTCGGATGCACGGGACTCAGCCAAGAGGGAATTCTGTTCCCTCAGGCACCAGCTCTATCGCAGTTGCTAAAGGAAACTTTATTTAAATCTCTGTCCTATAGAACTCAAGATTCAAAGGTTGAGGTGAAATCCTGCTAGTTCTGAAAGGCTGAATAGCAAATAGCCAACCTTCTCTCCTTGTATGCATCTCCTGAGAAAGGGGCCGTTCTTTTGCTCAGCCCCTACTAAAGAACCCTGCTGCACTTAGCTCCTCCCTACCACTTCCTGTCAGCTAGTTGTGGACCCAGCCTCCCGACCCCAGGTGAATTTTATTTAATCAAACAATTCTAATACATCTTTGCATCATTAACAACGGCAGCAGAAACAAATGTAACACACCTTTACACATTTAAAATAATATTCCACAACATTGCTTTTTCAGTGGACACACACTTGTTGGCTCAAAACCATCTTTAAGTACAGCTCCAGGGGATCCTGTGCCCTCTTCTGGCCTCCACAGACACTGCATGCACATGGTTCACTTAAGTACATGCAGGCAAAACACCCATATACACAAAATAGAAATAAATCTCTTTTTCAATCCCTCATCTAATTGTATCTCTTTTTTCTATATTCTACCTAAGTTAGAAGATATCATCCTTGTCTTACTATTCTGGTTTAACTTCCCTTAATATGATGATGCTAAATTCCACCCACACTCTTGCCAATGACATAATACTGATCTTTTTGGCTGAAAAATGGGGTACCATTGTGCTGCCATACAACCTATTTGAAATCAATTCCCAGTTATTACACCCATTCCACACTTTGGGAATTGTGGGTAGAAGTGATAGGATAAAAGGGTAGATTACTGAATCTACTTTAATCTACATTAATCCAAAAAACAACCATTAATCTTACATATTTTACATTGGTATGGATTTGGGTTTGATACAAATTTAAAGTTAATTTCTTATACTGCATGTATATTTCTACTCTTGTTTAGGGTATTATGTTTATGCAACTCATTTAAAAATGTAATATATAATTAAGAAATACAGATTAATTGTTATCTATAATAGCAAATCTATAGTCATGTTAGTTAGGTTTTCAAAGTCATACAGAGATATATTTCAGATAGATAGGCAATCTTCAAACACTTCCAAGACTTACAGAATATGACATTTAAAATGTTTTAAGAACTTAGACTTCTTTTTTATCTTTTTTTAATTTAAAAAAATTTTGTTCATTTTACATACCAACCACAGATCCTCCTCTCATCCCTCCTCCCGCTCCCCTCCCCACCTTATCCCCAGCTCACCTCCCATCCCCTCCTCCAAAAGGTTAAGTTCTCCCATGTGGAGTCAACAAAGCCTGGTACATTCAGTTGAGGCAGGACCAAGCTCTCCCCCCCC
>CABHPH010121007.1:0-12318 GCA_902168325.1 Peromyscus nudipes | reverse complement strand
TTTTTTTTTTTTTTTTTTTTTTTTTTGGTTTTTCAAGACAGAGTTTCTCTGTGTAGCTTTGCGCCTTTCCTGGAACTCACTTGGTAGCCCAGGCTGGCCTTGAACTCACAGAGATCTGCCTGCCTCTGCCTCCCGAGTGCTGGCATTAAAGGCGTGCACCACCACCGCCCGGCACGAGTTTGTTTTCTTTATGACAAAAGTTAGCCATGTGGGCAAAGAAACTGCCCTTGCCTCAATTGCTGACAGTTACTGTCCAAACTGGACCAGCAGATCACAAGAGAGGAGACTGCCAAACTTTGCCTAGACAAGGTAGGACAGTCCTTCAAAGTTCCCTGCTTCACAGCAAAGTCTGTCAGATATGCTAGGCTTGTAGGCCAGAGTTGGATGACCCAATGTTACAAAGGAACTTTGGGTGACTGTCCAGGTAGCCTGATGTTCCTGTCATTAGGTAGCATTTCACCCTTCTGGGGTCTTTGATGGAGTTGGGGACTAAATAGTTATATAGTTTTCCTTAGTTATAATAGGAAGTAAATTATATACAAAACTTTAGACTCACCAAGATAAGATAGATAATTATTTTCTCTAATTTTGCCAAATGCAAATTGCATAGATACTGTGACTGTAATTCTTACTTAATAACTGTTTTTGTTGTATATAGTTTTACTATATTAAGGTTAAAACCTTCCTTTTTAATTAGACAAAAAGGGGGAAATGCTATGGATTATGCTCATTGTTAATCAAAAGACTGACTGGCCAATAGCAGGGAAAGAAGAGATTGAGCCAGACAGCCTGATGCAGAGAGAATGATGGGAGGGAAAAGGGTGGAGTCAGGAGAGTCGGGGGAGTCACCAGCCACACACAAAGGGAGCAGGAGATGAAAGTGCCATGCTAATAAAGGCACCACCACATGGCAGAGTGTAAATAAGGAATATGGGTTAACTTAAAATATAAGAGCTAGTTGATAATAAGCCTGACCTATTGGCCGAGAATTTATAAATAATATTAAGCTTCTGTGTTGGTTATTTGGGAGGAGGCAGTTGAGACAGAAAAACTCAGCCTACATGTGGATACTGCAGTGAAAAATGGCTAATTTTTATGTTTAATTTGTGTAGTTCTTTATGTATACCAGATACTAATCCTCCATCTGAAGTAGAGCTGGTAAATATTTCCCTGCATTCTGTAGGCAGTCTATTTACTTCATTGACTCCAGTTTTCAGGTTTGTGGAGCAAGCACTTTAGCCACTGAATCATCTTGATGGGCCCCTGCACACAGTTTTTAATACATTGTTATAATTTTTATTACTGTAATCCTGTGACATGAAAAAATATTGAAGCAGGGTAGTTAGACTTTCTAAAACCACGTAGCTTCAAAATTGCATGATACAAATGCCCCTCCCCAAAAAAATCAAATACTTGATAAACACAAATGCTATACTTTTGTTTATTTTATTTTATTCAGTTTCCTGTTCCAACATGAATATTTTTTAAGTCTGCTATCATTTAAATGTTAAATGAAAGCCTGGTAGTGAAGGCACAAGCCTTTAGTCCCAGTACTAAGAAGCCAAGAGGCAGTCAGATCTCTTGAGTCAAAGCCAGCCTGGTCTCCAGAGCAAGTTCCAGGACAGCTAGGGCTACACAAAGAAACCTTGTCTCAAAAAAAAAAAAACGTTAAAAGTACTATCAATGGTCCAAGAGTTGAAGTCTTGGTCCTCATGAGACATTGTTGGGAATGGGTGAAACACTGTATAGGTTTTAGCCTAGTGGAAGGTCTTTAAGTTGTCCTCAGTTACAAAGTGAGTCCAAGGACATCCTGGGCTGCAGGAGACCCTATCTCAACAAAACAAAACAAAACAAAACAAAACAAAACAAAACAAAACAAAAACCACTGACTAGTAAGAGTTGTTGGGGACAGGTGTCATTTTCTTCAGTGTGATAGCATTGGTAAGTTATTGTTGCTCCAGAAAACAACCTCCCACCATTGCTCAAGCAAGAAAGACTTACCTGGAGGGATGACTCCATAATTCAGTAGTAGCTTGTGAATGCTGAGCCATATCTCCAGCCCCCATTAATATTTTTTAATTGAACTGAAAGTTGCTGAGTTTTTCTGGCACTTAAACTCCAATTTTGTAGGACTGAAGTTATGGCTCAATGGTAAAGAGTTTGCCTGACATTCATGAGGCCTTTCGTTCTTATCCCCAGGACCACAAACAAAATTCTAATCTTATATTAGACATTTTATTACCATCACACTGACCACATGAGTGCTGCTGCTGCTGCTGCTGTTATAGAGGCCCCGAGCTGGATTCCCAGAACCCACCAAAGAGCACAGCTCACACCTGTCTGTAACTCCAGCTCCAAGTCTCCCATGCTCTGGCCTCCACTAGCACTGGCACATGTACACACACACATACACACACACACACACACACACACCTTTTTAAAAAGAAACTCTTATTAAACTCAGTGAGCCACACACGCAAGAAGAAGTGAAAGAGGGGGTAGACTTTCTAAGAAGGGCTCCAGGGGAGAAGGAAGAGGAGGAGAAAGAGAAGTGAGGGTGAAAAATGACTGAAATTTATTATTTATTTTGGTTTTTTGAAACAGTCTATTATGTATCCCTGGATATCCTGGAACTTGCTGTGCTATAGACCAGGCTGGCCTTGAACTCACAGAGATCTGCCTACCTCTGGTTCCTGAGTGCTGGGATTAAAGGTGTATGCTACCGCACAAGGCCTGAAATTTACTATATAAACACATTCATCTGTCAAGCAATAAGAATTTTTAAACCATGACATAAAAGTAAAATTTTAAAAGACACTGAACTATTGTTCCTCCGAGCATCATGGGTTTAAAACTACTGGTGTTTGTCTTCATGTCTTGGTTTAAGGGCCTCTCTTGACAGGCCTTTCAGGTCCTCCACAGCAAGCAACATGAACTCACGGGTTCTTATGAAAGACTGTGAAGGGAGAAGGAAGACTTGTGAGAGGTGATGGATGTTCATCCATCAGCAATCAGGATGTTCATCCATCAGCAATCAGGATGTTCATCCGTCAGCAATCAGGATGTTCATCCGTCAGCAATCAGGATGTTCATCCATCAGCAATCAGGCTGGACATTCCCAGAATCTAAAAGCAGGAGCTCAGAGTTCGGGGGTTCTGGAAAATCAGCACCAAGGGACTCAAGGAGGGAAAACACGTAGCAAGAAACTTCAAGAAGTATTGCAGCCACAAGTAGGAGCTAAATGATTTCGTACCATAGAATATGTAGATTGAATTGAGGAAGTAAAAGGGGATGAAGCCAGCCACCAAGAGCAGGATGCTGTGAGTGGCCCTCATCTCTGGAGAGGTCCTGGAGGTGAGGCTGAGGCTGCAACTTCGAATATGTTGGACCCTGTGGTGGTGTCTGTGCAGGAGACACACCATGTGCATGCTGGCTACCACCATAAGTGTCATCAACAGGGCACCCAGAATGGATAACGGGATTGCATACAATCCAGACACGGCAACCACATACTGGCAAGCGATGCCATTCGCCATTGAGGAATCACTACTATTATCCCAGAAGACTTTTATCTCAATGGGAGAGATGGTGCTGATAGTCAGATTGAAAATCCAGCAGAAGAGGCAGGAGCAGCCGACATGCCTAGAGACCCAGCGTCTGAGCCCTGTCCACACCCCATGCCTGGGGCTGACTGTGACTGCCTGGAAGCTGCTCAGCAAGCTGGTGGTGCAAAGCGAAAGTTCTCGAGACACCCTATGGAAGTAAAAGAAGACTTGACACCCAGAACCTTCCAGGGCATGCACGAGTCCCATATCTTCCATAATTTGCTGTGCTCCCTTGGAGAGAAGAACAAAGGAATTGGCCATGGCCATGTTAGACAGAATGAGGTCTGTAGGCTTTGGTTTGTGCTCTGTGAAAAGGGCGGAGCTATGCATGAAGAGCAGGTAAGTGTTTGCCAGAAGGCCTGTGCCCACCTGCAGCAGGAACACAACCTTAAGGACCACATCATCAACAGTCATTTGTGCCATGTTTATGGAGATCCAGGTTGTGTCCTGGAAGGAAAAAAAACATTGATATTACTGTGCTTGATTACAGCTGCCAGTGAATCCAGGGGCTTTATTAATTTATTTTTATGAATGTAGGCAGATGTGGAAGGTGTCACAGGTGTGTGTACACATGTATGGATGGATGCCCCACAAGACTGGGGAGGCCAGAAGTCAACATTAGGTATCTTCTTCTATTGTATTCTACCTTATTTTTTCAAGACAGTGTTTCTCATGCTGGCTGGTGGTGGCACACACTTTTAATCTCAGCACTGGGGAGGCAGAGGCAGGTGGATCTCTGTGAGTTTGAGGACAGCTCGGTCTACAGAGTGAGTTCCAGGACAGCCAGAGCCAAAAAAAAAAAAAAAGGCAGGGTCGCTCACTGAACCTGGAGCTCACTGATGACAAAACTAGCTGGCCAACAACCTCCAAGCACTTTCCTGTCTTCACCTCCCCAGCGCTAAGATTACAGGTACTTGCTATCATGTCTGGCTTTTTACGTGGGTGTGGAGGACACTCACTTGGGCCCTTGTGCTTACAATGTGAGCTCTTTACCGATTCAGCCATCCTCCCTGCTCACAAGTCTTCCTTTCTTAAAAGATTAAACTGACGGGCTGGAGATGTATCTCAGCAGGTAGAATGCTTGCCTGGTTTATGCAAACATCCTGGATTCTATGTCAACACCACTAAGCTGGGCACGGTGGCACTCAACAGCAATCCCAGCACTCAGGAGATGGACACAGAAGGATCCACGGTCAAAGTCCTCCTCCAGGACATGGCAAATTCTAGGCCAGCCTGCACTGCGTGACATCTTGTCTCAATTAATAAATTAAAATCAAGTCAAACAAACTAACGTCTTTTTTAAAAAGTTAAACTGAGTGGTTGGAGAGATGGCTTGGTGATTAAGAGAACAACTGGCTGTTCTTCTAGAGAATCCAGATTCAACCCCCAGCACCCACATTGGAGGCTCACAGCTGTCTCTAACTCCCACTCCAGGAGATCTTATGCCTATGGCCTCCAGGTACTATTTTTTAACTTTTTAAAGGTTCATTTATTTTTATTTCCTGTGCACCACATGCCTGTAGTGCCCAAGGAGTCCAGAAGAAGACACTGGTTCCCCTGGGACTGGAGGTTATGGAGGGCTGTGAGTCAAGATGTGGGAACTGAGAACCGAACCTGGATCCTCTGGAAGAGCAGCCAGTGCTTTTAAATGCTGAGCCATCTCTCCAGCCTTCATTAATTTTTAATCAAACTAAAAGCTGCTAAGAAGTTTCTGGTGCTTAAACTCCAATTTTGTAGGACTGAGGATATGGCTCAATGATAAAGAGCTTGCCTGACATTTATGAGGCCTTCCGTTCTTATCCCCAGTACCATAAACAAAATTCTGATTTTATATTAGACATTTTTATTGCCATCATAATTAGTAAATGAGCATTGAAATGCCTTAGCCTTGCTTTCAACCTGGTAGAACAGAAGTTGCAACAGCCTGGGCCTAGAAGTACCCAGCCTGTCATCCCAACACGCAGAAAACAACAAGAGCGTTGTCATGTGTCTGAGGGCAGCTTGGACTAAACAATGAGTTCTAAATTAGTCTAGGGTATATAAGGAGTTGCTTTCTTTTTAAAAAATGTTTTTAATTAAAATTTTAATCAGACAACTTCGGGTTGCTATTATTATATTGTCTGTTATAAAAAAATAACAATATGTTATTATAACAACAGACCAAAACACAATTCCCATGTGTTTTTCATTATTTTGTGATGTTCAGATGAAAACAAAGCCTCATGCATAATTGGCACTGTACCACAGAGCTAACCCCACATCCCCCCACAGTCTTACCTCCAAATGCATATGATGGCCATGCAGAGACACCATCCACGTTCAGTTCATAGACTTTCATGAGCAGATAATGAAGACTTTGATGGGAACAAGAAAGTCCCTAGTGTTACAAGATCCTCCCAAAACTACAGGCCTTCCCACTGGACTACATGCCACAACAGGTCGGGGTGTGTGACCCGTTTCTCAGATCTTGTTCCATTCTCAGGATGGAGGAAGCATCTGCTACATACTGAGGATGCAGAAAAGGGGCTCCCGTGGTACCTTGTGAAAGGAAGCGCTGAGTGCCTCCCTTCCAACTCCCACATGCCACTCAAGCTCCTTCAGCTCCATGAGGCAGCAAAGGGACCTGAACACACGCAAGTAGAAACAGAGTTCTGAAAAGTGTGTAAACACCCAAAGGAAACATCAAGGAGGACACTCACCACAGACTCTGCTTTCTGACACAGTGTTGGTTCAAGAAATCAGCAGAGGGGCTGGAGAGATGCCTCAGACCTCAACAGCACTGGCTGTTCTTCCAGAAGTCCTGAGTTCAGGTCTCGGCAACTATCTATAATGAGATCTGGTGCCCTCTTCTGGCAGGCAGGATACATGCAGACAGAACACTGTATATATAATTTAAAAAAAAAAAAAATTAAAAGCTAGCCAGGTACAATACCTACTCCCAAGCCTGACAACCTAAGTCTGATCCCCAGAACCCACATGCTGGAAGGAAAGAACCAACTACCACAAGTAGTTGTCCTCTGACCTCCACGTGCACACCCACACACAAACATACGCACTAAATAAGTGAAAACTATTTTTCTTCTCAGTCTTTTGAGGCAGGGTCTCACTATGTAACCTTGTCTGCTCTGGAACTTTATTACATGGACCCAGCTGGCCTCGAACTCACAGAGATCCGAATGCCTGCCTCTACCTCCCGAGTGCTGGGATTAAAGTCATGTGCTACCACATTTGGCCAGTAAACAGTATTTTTTTTAAAAACATAATCAACAGAAGCTGGATGTGATATCACGTACCTGTAATCCCAGCACTCTGTAGAGTGAGGTTGGAGGATCATGAGCTAAAGGCCAGCCTGGTCTACATAGCGAGTTCTAAGCCAGTCAGGGCTACATAGTGAAACTCTGCCTCAAAACAAACAAAAAGACATAGAACCATACATTTATTATCTAGGTATACATTTAATTTTTGCTGTTTTTTAAATAAAATCTAAAGCCTCAAACATCAAAGAAAAGACACAGAACAGAGCACTTGAGAAGATGAACTCATGATATTGAAGTTGGGAGACAGTGGCATACACATTTGACCCCAGCACTTGGGAGGCAGAGGCAGGTGGATCTCTGCATTTGAGGACAACCTGGTCTACAGAGTGAGTCAGGGCTACACAGAAAAACCCTGTCTTTAAAAGTAAAAAATAAAAAGATGATATTGAAAAGAGAGGGGGGAGGAAAGAAAGGAAGGTGAGAAAAAAAGAGAGGAGGGAAGAGGGAGAGAGAGAGAAAGAGAGAGACCCTGTTATAAGTTAGGAGCTACATTATCTATTCTGAATACTGAAAAACAGAAATATCCCTGTTGAGACCAAGCTGGGGCAGAAGACTGTCATTTCTTCACTAAGATGACAGATCCTGAGACTTGGGGAAGGGTTTGCATTCAGAATGACAGCCCATCACATACATCCTGCCAGAATCAGACAGAGACGTGCAGATTATCCAAGATTACCCATTCCTCAAGCTTCCACCCCACCACCATCTTCCCATCCTCACATGTCCTCATGATGTGCTCGCTTGGCCTAATCACCTCTCAGTAGCCTATGGTACAAGCCCCAGGCAGAGCTAACTACAGTTCTGGCTCTGAGTAGTATGTCCGCTCTGGCTTGTGAATTTCACCTGCGCCCTTGCCTGTGAACTTGAACCCCAGGAATCCTCACAGGCTCACCGCCACAGCTGTGGCCACAAGCAGGGGAGCCAGATCCGAGTGCACAGCAGCTGTCTGTGGCCATTGATATGGGAACCAAACTCTAGAGTAAAGCCCCCAAGTGGCTGTCACTGTTTCACCTGCAGACACAGTGGCGTTGCCTGTAAGGGGAGTCTAGGGCATTTACCGAAGAGAAAGCACTCAGGTGCCAGGTGCAAGGACCCAGTAGTAGCTGCCAGTGATTAATTAAGAGGGCTTATGAATGGCTCCCTGGAGCTACATGCCAGAGTGAGGGGCAGTGAGGGGCTAGGTGAGTTAGGGGTACTCTGTGATAGTGTCCCCAAAGTAAGCTCATAGTCTCCTACAGTGGAGCTGTCTCTCTGTAAGTTCATGGTCACCCATAGGTTGTCTCAGAATTATCACAAGCTCACAGCAGAAACAGGTGGTGTCTTCTCCCTGCAGCCTGGCTTTCCACTTTCTTGCAGGGCTTCTTTCCAGCACACTGCGGGACTTTGATGCACTGTCTGCCCTCCCATCAGGAGTGAAAGGCAGCCTAGACCACCTCCACCCACCTTTACTGTCCCCTGAGGCTCCTTCTCAATTGTACACTTGTACTTAACACTGATACATTCTCTGAATTTAAAGCATCTAATCTGGAAGTGTCTACTCAGAGAAGGCAGGGACCCTGTGTGGTAGTTCTCTACAACCATCCCCTAAACTTATATTCAACAACCCTGTAGTTTTAAGTTTCCTTGGAAGATGCAAACAAATGTCTCTTGACCCCCTCCCCCAAATACACACCAATGACATGCCGAAGTTGTAAGTCCCTCAAGGCACACGAGTGACCTGGCCCCTCCTCTGAGGACCTCCAACTGCCAGGTTCCACCCACAGAACACTCTAACTGCCCTAATGGCTGGACCCAGCCAGAGTAAAAAGCCCAAACTCTGGACTTGAAATCCTACCAATCCCCACCCTGAAAAGCTTCACCCTGAAAAGTTACATACACACACACACACACAAGAAACTCTATATAAAATCCTGCCTTCTGCTCAGTTATTTGCTATTTCTCGCCCAGGCAGAGGTAGTCACCCTTCTGGTTTTTTCCCTCCCAATAAAGCTCTTGTGTGAGGCGTGATTTTGTGGTATTCTTTAGCTACCAACTGCCAGGATACCTTTCCATTCAAACTGTAACACTTAAAAGTACAATTCCACCCAAGTTCAGTTTGTGCTTCCTTACAGAGTACAGGTAAAAGGTACTTGCAAGAGCATAGAAGACCCAAAACAACTAAATCAAGTCCTACCCCATCATGTATGACCTCATGGAAACTGCATCTTGGAGGCCTTTCATCTTGTGATGGTTAACATTACATTTAAAATTTAGACTTACTATGCTTGAGAGACCAAAAAAACAAGTGATGTCTCTAACATGTAAACCCCTAGCTTGTACAGGCTGTATCCTAGCAGCCCACTTCCCTTTTTTCCCAGACATTGAAAACTATTCTTAAATTGACTGATCCTGTAAAATTTACTGCTCTAGCAAGATAATAGGTTATAACACAAACAGCTATTTCTGCTTTTGTAACCAAACTTGCTAACTCTGCCCAATGACTAGGACAACTGCAAGACATAGGTGTTAAAATGAGACCCTGTCGATATGTAGACAGAATACATATAAACCTGTGGGGTTTGACTTTATAAGCCTTGAACTGACATGACTAGATGCTGCATCTTGGAAGCACTCTTGGTTGTAGTCCTGGTGCCATGAGTGTTGGGCCACCAGTGTTGGTTAATCCTCTTCTTATTAAAATTTATTCATGGCCATGACGAAGAGATCGTCAAGGGTCAAGTGCTCTTCAGGCAAAGGGTCTCTTCAGAATGTCAGCATCTCATGAGATGGTGTCTGGCCCTGAGACCATCAGATCGGCCATCCTTCGAAGAAATCCAGAACCATCCACGGATACAGGATGTTCTCCTACCCCAGGCAACCACTGAGATTCATCTGCGCAGCCTATCACCGGCGCCCAGCAAATAGCAGCCTTTCCATCAGACTCCGGGAGGGAGAGCTGTCTCCAGCTTCCAGCAGGACCTGTTTCGAGCAGGAACAGCAGTGACAACTCATTCCAGACTCCAGGTTCCTGGAGCACCCTCCCCACAGGGGAGAGAGACTCTACTTCACTTTTTCCAGGCCCCTCTGCCCCCCGCATAGACGCTCTCACAGTGTCTAGTTTTACTGGGCTCTGCAGAATCCTAGGGTGGGGGGTGGGAGTGGGTCCGAACCCTGCCATGGAACTTTAGTCACCACGGAGACTTCGGGTCACCAAGATGGGCTAAGGTAGGGGGAAAATATGTTGGGGGTGGGATTAAAAAAATAACAAAAAAAAATTTATTCATGGTCATGCTGAATCTCTGAGCTACCCCAGATCCAACACACTCATACACATAAAATAATATTAAAAAACAGTTAACTGGCCGGGCGGTGGTGCACACCTTTAATCCCAGCACTCGGGAGGCAGAGCCAGGCAGATTTCTGTGAGTTTGAGGCCAGCCTGGTCTACAGAGTGAGATCCAGGACAGGTACCAAAACAACACAGAGAAACCCTGTCTCGAAAAAAAACAACCAAAAAACCAAAAAAAAAAAACAGTTAACTTGGTGCTGGAGAGAAGGCTCCGTGGTTAAGAGCACTGGATGTTCTTCCAGAGGACCTGGGTTCAATTCCCAGCACCTACATGGCAATTCACATCTGTCTATAACTCTAGTTCCAAGGGACCTGACACCCTTACACCAGTGCACATAAAACAAAATAAATCATAAAAACAAACAACAAAACAGTTAACTTAGCAGGCCTAAATTGTCCAACACTTGCACATCCCAAGCAAAGGCCTGGTCCTCAATCTGTTCCTAGGAGATAGTATCTAACCCTTATGATACCTTATTGAGTATCTTTACGTAAAACTTAACGTCACACCAAACAGTTCATGCTAAGGATGTGACTTACAATGGAATCCTTTGACCATAACACTGTGGAAAGTTAACATCTTGTATATGACATAGTAACAGAATTCACATGATTGTAACATAGTATATACAATAATTAAGTTTGTAAAGGGACATGAATAAAATTTTAGAGTGAACTCTCCGGCAAGAGCAAACTTTATTTTGCCTGAAGAGGTTGTGTCTCAAGGTCTGGCTACACCATAATTAGGGTTCAAAGCCCAGCAACTCAGTTACCTTATCACAGGAGAGCACACAGTATGTGGTTTGACAGGTGGGTTTGTAGTCTGGGGTAAGGAAGGAAGAGCACAGGGCTTCATTAAAGACAGTATCTTAGTCACTATTCTATTGCTGTAAAGAGACACAGTGACCAAATCAACTCATAAAAGAAAGCATTTAGGAGCTGGAGAGATGGCTCAACAGTTAAGAGCATTGACTGCTTTTCCAGAGGACCCAGGTTCAATTCCCAGCACCTGCATGGCAGCTCACAACTGTCTGTAGCTCTGGTTCCAGGGAACCTGACACCCATGGCAAAACATCAATACACATAAAATAAAAAAAAATTGGGAGGCATGGGGATTTAGCTCAGTGGTAGAGCGCTTGCCTAACAAGCATAAGGCCCTGGGTTCAGTCCTCAGCTCCAGAAAAAAAAAATTAAAAAAAAAAAACATTTAAATGGATGCTTGCTTATACTTTCAGAGAGTTAGTCCATGATCATCATGGTGAGAAGCAGACAGGCATGGTGCTGGAGCAGTAACTGAGAGCTTTACATCCTGATCCACAGGCAGCAGAAAGAGAGGAGGGAGGAGAGAGAGACTGGGCCTGGCATGGGCTTTTGAAACCTCAAAGCCCACTCCCAGTGACACACTTCCTCCAGCAAGGCCCCACCTGCTAATCCTTCTCAGACAGTTCCACCAACTGGGGACCAAGCATTCAAATATATGAGCCTATAGGGGCCACTGTCATCCAAACTATCACCACAGGCAGAATGAGGAAAGTAAGCTGTTTCTCTAGATAAGTCATTTTTTGAGACTGTAGAGGAACAGATAGGTCTGTTCTCTTTTTGTTTGTTTGTTTGTTGGTTGGTTGGTTGGTTGGTTGGTTAGGAGTTACTTTGGTTTAGATTTGGGGGTTATTTTTTGGTGTGTGTGTGTGTGTGTGTGTGTGTGTGTGTGTGTGTGTGTGTTTTGCAACTTTCAGAAACTGTACCAATAGCTGATTTTCTGGAACTTTTGAGCTCAGGTTAGAGTCTTGTGGATTTTTTTTAAGGGGGGGGGGATTCCTTTTGTATAGGACTGATTCAAAAAAATACTTTAAAAAAAAAAAGCAAACAACCCAGGCAGGGTGGTGGTGGCTCATGCCTTTAATCCCAGCACTAGGGAGGCAGAGGCAGATGGATCTCTGTGAGTTCAAGGCCAACCTGGTCTACAGCATGAGTTCCAGGACAGCCAATACTGTTTCACAGAGAAGCCCTGTCCCAAATACCAAAAAAAAAGAAAGAAAGAAAGAAAGAAAGAAAGAAAGAAAGAAAG
>CABHPH010121006.1:0-10156 GCA_902168325.1 Peromyscus nudipes | reverse complement strand
CCAGCCTAAGTTACGTAGACCTAATCTCAACATAAAAGTAGTCCCAATCAACACTATTGCTGGCATAATTCCTGCTGTAAGCAAACCTTTATCACGGTGCCTGGCATCTGGAAATCAATGAGAGGACTGCTGAGATTATCTTCAGACATGATGGCTTTCAACTCAATATACCGCCCACAACCTTGGTGCGCCAATAATACAGTAGGAACAGGGTAGAGCGTACATTGCATTCTGCCAACTCTACCATCTCTAGAGTGTCCTCCCAAGGGCTGGCACAGCTACATGACAGCTTGCATGCTGGGTTAGACGTCTCTGATGGCAATTTTCTGGGGACTATGGGGACCCCAGTTCATCTGTCTGGCCAGCTGTATCAACTGAAAAGGGACTGAGAAGGGGCAAGAGCTGAATGCAAACCTCAGTGGGATAGAAGAGTCAGGGAAGAGAACAGACTGAGCTGGAAGTTAGCTAATTGAGGAAGGATTGGATCCGGGCTTTCGGGAAATCCATTTTACTCATATTAAATTATAAACAGGAACTGGCCCTGTTTTGAGCTTTAGAAAGCTTGATGGTAAGCAGGGAGTAGTATGAATTTTGGCAAGATGCAGGGAATTAGGCAAGTCAATAGAGTCCTGCGCTGCAGATGTTGGAAACACCTGGAATAGCAAAGAATAAATGCCTTAGTTTGAGTTTTCCTGGCATTCATTTATGAGGCCCCAGAGCCTGCAGCCAATGAAAACATATTATCCTTTTCATAGTGTATGTATTTAGCTCCCGAAAAATAATCTTCTTATCGCCTGTTTAGCGAATTATCTCTCTCATTTTCCACCACAAGAAATTGTACGCTAATAGAGGGGCTTTACGAGTTTACTATTTCGTTTTTGTATTCTGATTTTCAAATTGAAAAAGTAATTTCCTTACTCCTTGAGCTCAGCCAGCGAAGCTGAGATCCGGATGTCATGGCCCAGTAGGTACAGAGATGTAATTAAGTCACTCCACTGAACTAGTTCACCAAGAGGGCCACCGCTGAATGCCGTCTCTGCAATCTTGAAGCCAGATTCCTTGGTCAGAAGCCCCAGGTGGACAAGGATCTGGAAAACAAAGCAGGAAATACATACTGATTTCTGGAGCCATGTTCAAAGTACATGCACACCATAATGCAATCAGCCAGTTCTAAAAGAACCACTGAAGTCTCAGAATGGGGTATGTCATTTTTTTCTAGAAAGTATAAAACAAGGAAGGAAATAATCTCCCCCTGTTTTAGACAAATATACCATGAACTGCCCTTGGTAGAGCCATGAGTGTGAGTTATAGAAGATTATTCTGATTTTTAAAAATAGAACATATGGCTGGTTCAGTCAGTAAAGAACCTGATGAACAAACACAAGGACCTGAGTTTGAATCCCTAGAGCCCAGATATAAAAGCTGGGTGTGGTGCTGCCTGCTTGTAATCCCAGTGCAGGGGAGATGGAGGAGACTGGACAGGCTGGCTTTGGAGTTCCAGGGATTTTCCTGTGTTTGTCTCTTCAGTGTTAGGATTACAAGCATGTACACTACACCGGGTTTTTTTATGTGGGATATGGGCAGTGAACGCAGGTTATATGCCTGTGTGGCAAGCTCTTTATCAACTGAGCTCTCTCCCCAGCCCAGCAAGCCTGCCGCTTAAACATACTCTAATTATGATCCACGAGGCTTGTCTGGTTTTAAAATAGAAAACCATGGAAATAAGCATACCTAATGTGTTTCAATGAACTGACTATCCTAACCGACCCAGTCTGGCCATGGGAGTGTGTTGTAGCTGGTACTTTCTTTCTCTGGCCAGAGCCTTCGGTAGCTTTTCTGTTGTTGCGTATGAGAAGATGTTCTAAGCTCATCAAGTGCCATTTCTGTCCCAGACCTTAATGAGCCATTTTCCCAAGAACCACTTATCCCACCTATTGGAAACAGCATTTAAAGATCAAAGGCTAGTTCTCAAGGGACTCGACTTAATTGCTATTTGGAGTCTTCTCCAATGGCCCTAGATAGGAACTTCACTTTTCCTCAAAGATAAAATAAACTATGGGTTCTTCCTGGGAGTGTCAATCCAAACCCGAGGCTATAGATAATACCTGCGGATAATACCATCCATCTTTCTAGTTATTTACTTTCTCCTACAATGAAAATTCCACTTTGCAAAGGAAGGAACACAGTGAATCATTCTCTATACTCTAATGTTCACAATGGCTGTGGAATAAGATTATCAAGACTTCTGCATAGGACATGATACAAGTGTTCCATGGTTTTCAAAGCTCTTTGGCTAATTTACTGCTTACACCAAAACTAGACAGATACACAGTCTGCCCAGCTGTTTCATTTTCCTTAGGATTCTCAGGTATGGTTTTCTTTTTTCTCTTTTTAAAATTTAAAATAGATGACCCCCCCATACAATATATTCTGATTATGGTTTCCCCTCCCCCAACTCCTCTCAGATCCTCTCTACTTCCCCACCCACCCAAGCCCACACCCTTTCTTTCTCTCTCTCATTAGAACACAAACAGACATTGAAAAAATACAGTAATAGATAAAATAAAAATAATTCAGACTAGTAAACAAGAAGGGAAAGAGGGAGGGGTACGGCTCTTCTAAACTAAATTTCTCTTGCTATGTAAATGGTTCCAGTGACAACCCACAAGTAAGAAGAACTGAGAGAAATTTGGTTCCCCCGCCTGCCACATCCACTCTGTTCTATCCGCCTCCCTTCTTTGACCACTTAATTATTTTCTTACTGTGGAAAAGTATGTATAGCATAACATAGTGGCCACCATTTTAATGCACATGGTTCAAAAGCAGTTCCCCCCCCCCCCCCCCCCCGCTGGATATCTCATTTCTGAAAGTGGAAGAGTTCCAAAGCTTATGTTTAAGTCACAGTAGGTAAGATCTTTTCTGTGTTGTGTGTATGTGGGGGGGTGGTGGTGGTGCAGGGTGGGGGGGGTGCGCTCCTGTGGGAGCGTTTGGTGAAGACAGCTATGGACCAATGTATTCAGTATACTTCTGAACCATGTGCATTAAAATGTTGTGCACGTATTATACTACGCTATGCTATGAATATTTTTCTATAGTAAGAAAAATAATTAAATGCTCAAAAAGGAAGAGAGGAAGGGAAGGAACGGGGTGGATGTAACAGGTATGGAAACCACTGTCCAATCCTACTTTCTATCCGTGTGTGTGTGTGTGTGTGTGTGTGTGTGTGAAGATGTGTATCTGTGTACACATTCACAGAAGACAGAGTGTGATAAAAGAAAACCTCAAAATGGGTGAGGAGACACTGAGCTGCTCTGCTCTGAGGGGAGATCATTTGACACATGACATCTCTCTTCATCTTGTTTCCAAGCAAATTCAAATTTTAAGAGAAAGCTGCCATCGAAAGGAACCGAATTAAGCAGCTCACTTTCTTCCGTTTTCTCTTTTCAAGGTTTTGTTTCTCTGCCAGAGACTTGATCGCTTGGATCCACGCATCAGCCATTCGCCGGATCCGAAGTCTCATCCACCGGAACTCTTCATGCTTCTTCATCATGCTATAGAGACTGTTAAAATCCGTACGGATTTCCGCCTCGGGGAAAACAGAGAAAGAAATGCAATAAAATGAGCACAAGATTCAGATGCTAGGATGCAAACTGATTTTCACGATATGACATTTTCACCCTGAGAGTCAACTAAATCCAGGATTTCAAAAGCCGATCTTGACTCTCGGCAGAGATTACTGAGGGTGGGGCCCAACAAGATGGCTCAGGAGGTAAAGGCTCTTGCCAAACAGCCTGACAATCTGAGTTCAATCCCAGGACCCACTCGGTGACAGGAGAGTGAACTGACTCCTGCAAGTTGTCCTCTGGTCTGCACATGTTCATTCTGCATGCATATGCCCATGCACATGCATACACAAATAACATAAATGTAATTAAAAAAGGAGGAAGGGTGCAAGTTGAAACAAAGCCCCCAACTGCTCATTTGTTACAAGGGGCATCATTTAAAAAATTAGAGATCGAAAAAGTAAGCCTAGTTGCTGTAAAGCCTGAGCTACGCTGAAATGCAGCTTTCACAACTGGTATACCTGATGTACCTCCAAATCCCCTGGGCCAAAATTTATTTGTGTCTTGGAGCTTCCTTCTAGGTGACCACAGGAAAAAGTATCAGCTCCAACAGACCAGCCAACTCTGTGAGGGTTACCAGAGAGTCTCTCCTCCCAGAGTAAGATGGGAAATAAATGATCATTTTTGAGTTTTGTCCTGGGCCAAACCAACAAAATTTGATTTTTCTAAGGAATTTTAAAAGCTAGGGATAGGATTTGTTTCTACCATAGCTGAGTACAATTTAAAATTCCGACCAGAATCATTCAAGGTCCAGGAAGACTATTTTTCCTGGGTTTCTGGATACCATAGCTGGATGTAGCCCCTGATTAGAACATGAGAGAAATATGATCTCAGTTCGTATTTCGCATGATACCTCGAGCGTACCAAATTCATCTCTTAGCAGTCTCCATGGCTCATTCCTAGTATTTGTCTCCTTCCTTGACCCAACAATCTCCCAAGGTCCCCACTTGGGTTCAAACCCTGGCCACGGAACCATCCTCCTAGCCACCTGTGTGTACATGAAGTTTCAGCGGCTCACAGGCATGCCCTTCAATACATACATTAACCATGGCTGCTCTCTGTGTTAGGACTGCAGAACTGAGTAACTGTGAGATTAAATGTCTGGCAAAGACAAAAACACTATCTGGCTTTTACATTCTCCTTGTTTATGACATTTCTATTTATTTAGAATGTGAATGCATATGTGAGCAAGTGAGCGCACTCGCACGCTCAAGTGTGTGTTTAAGTCAGAAGACAACTTGCAGAAATTGGTTTTCTCTCTGTACCATGTGGGTCCTAGGGAATCAAACTCAGATCTTCAGGCTTGGCAGTAGGTGCCTTTGCCTGCTGAGACATCTCACTAGCTCTGTTATTTCTGTACATGATGGGGTATCAGGCAGCCCAAGCTAGCCTTGAACTTTATGTAGCCAAGGATAATCACAACTTCTAATTCTCCTGCCTCCACCTCCCTTGGTGGCACAGGCATGCCCCACCAAGTCCAGTTTACAGCGTTGCAGACTGAACCCAGGGTTTCTTGCAGGCTCAGTGAGCACTCTACCAACCGAGCCACGTCCCAAGCCCCTCCTTGACCTTTTACAGAAAGTGTCTGTTTTCGGCTAGAGAGAAGTGGTTAAGGGCGCTGACTGCTCTTGCAGAACAGTGAGGTTCAGCTCCCAGGACCCACGCCGAGCAGCTCACTACCATCTGTAACTCTAGTCCTGGGATTCGACGCCTTCTTCTTACCTCTGTGGGCTCATGCATGCACACGGTGCACATAAACTCACACAGGCACACAAATAAAAACATTGAAAAGTAATAAACATTTTCCAGTTTGTCTATGTCTAAAGAAAATGCCCAAGCTTTCAAGATAGCTTTGCAAGGTCTCTGGAGCCCCTCCCGCTTTCTTCAACCCAGCTTATCCAAACCTCTGACCTTGCCCACCCAACCTTGCAACAGGATACCAAAGGCTGACTTCCCATGGAGACATGCCTCTTCTCTCTCTCCCACCTCAGAGAGCACTGCTTGTCCATTCAAATTCAGCTTGTCATCGTCTCTTTGGAATCTCCCCTGACCTCTGCAGCTGAGACGGTCTTCCCTCATTCATCTTCCTAAGCAAGCATTAGAGCCGGTGACAAGCCTGGTCATTATTTACAGCCAGGCCCCTCATTAGATCACCCAAGGCCTCCACATCTGGCACTGGAGCCCATTCCTCTCTGTGGCCCATCATTTAGGGACCTTCAGAGAAGTGTTCAATAAATAAATCTCTGCGAACTGGTCTATGATTGGGCCAGCTAGACTTCAGCTTTCAGCTGGCACTTCTCAAAGATGCTGTGTGCATCACTTAGCATATGACCTAAACACACAGGTGGAGGAAGAGCGTTCCAAAATCATTTACCAATGAGTTATGATCAGCTTCTTCATAGGGATTTTTTGCTCTCCAAGGTAAACGAGGACACCAATTTTCAACCTGAAAAAGATAAATCAAAAACACTAAACACACTGGCTCATCTTTCCATGGACACACAAAGTGCGAAGAACTAGTCCCAGCTCACAATGAACATGGTGTTTATATGGGGTATTGTTAACCAGATAATAACCAAACTCCCGTGACATTAGTGAGCTGTCCAGATGCAGGTGCCCTCAAAGGTGCAGCATCCTTCAGGCAAGGTCATAAGGAGCACTTGACCACATCTTACACCTGTCCCTAATTACAGGGAGTGGTCCTTCAACTAATCCTCCCATGTTCATGAGAGGGGACAAGCACACTTCCGCAGGGGGATGGCAGTGTGAAGGAGTCATTGGGAAACCACTCAGCAAACGGGCAGGGGTGATTTTCAATTGGTTCAGGCACGTCTAAAGGGAACAGACAACATTCAGGCCAAAAAATTAAATCTCTGATTTGAGGATCAGGAATGCAAGTCATGGTTTAATACTAATTAGTCAAGGCTTGTTTTCTGGGTGTTTGCTTGACACTGTCTCAAGAAAGAAGGTAGGTACCCCGGACTGGTGGCTCATCTGTCATACCAGTAACCAGGATGTGGAGGCAGGAGGATCAGATAGTCTAGGTCCTCCTTGGCTATATAAAGAGTTCTAGGCTGGCTTGAGTTACACAGGACCCTGTCTAAAACAACAACAGGATTGGGTTAGATATCTATGCGGGGAGCCTATGAGAGTCCTTCCACAGAATGACCTGTCAGCACACAAGTTGTGTCCAACCTTTTAACGCTGAAGCAACTACAAAGTTCACTCTGGAGAACCTCACTAATGAATTATAAAACAAACAAAAAAGGAATCTCATACACATACATACATACATACATACATACATACATACACACACACACACACACGTCATAATACTTTAAGCAAGCCTATGGTTTTGTGTGAGGTTGTACTCATAGTTATCTTGGGTGTATGTGGCTTACAGGCTCAGGTTGGACACACTTGACAGTTGTTTGGGGAAGGAAAAAAGGAAGGCGGAAATGTACAGGATTTGTAGAACTTCCTTCAAGGAAAGTTACCAAAGAAATCAGAGAAATGAATAATTATATTGTGATTATTGTTAGGAAGGGGCTGGAGAGATTCTAGAAAGGGACTCAAGTCATGGCCCAGAGGTTAAGATAGAGCACTGCACTTGCAAAGGACCCAAGTTCAGTTCCCAGCTCCCACACGGGCAGCTCACAACTTTCTATGACCTCCCTCCCCTCCTCCACCACCCCTGTTCCAGGGGACATGACACCCTCTTCTGGCTTCCAAAGGAACTGAACTCACATGCACATATTGTCCCCTCTTCATATATGCATAATTAAAATAAAAAATTCTACAAAAGGAAAAACAAATGAATTGAGTGACATTAACATTTAGCCTATTTACCTAAAATAGCTATGAAATGTCAGAGATAACATGTTTACTAATAAGGATGGCTCAAGAATGGGCATTGGAAATCATTGCTCTTCAGTCAGGGAGACCTGTAAGATTCTACAGGGGGGCATCCATTGAGGGTCCCTGAGACAGGGACCCACAGCCTCGTGGGTTGGCAGAACAATCAGACAAGATAATCTTTTAGGTCTGGGTGGGTTTTCAAGGAAGCATGTCAGTTTCAGTAATCTAGAATTTACTCATAAGGGAAGGTGATATTTACTATGACCAAAAATAGTTGGCCATATTTGCATAAAGCCATCTGCTATGAAAATGGCCCGAAAGCAGAGGAGCTGAGGGCAGTGAAGTGTAAAGGGGTGGGAAGAGTGCCATGTTCTCTTTTCTTCCTGTGCAGTAAAATTAGACTCCTGTGAGGTTTGTGAGTGACTGCGGTCACTCAGAAACTCTCCCCATGGGAGAGCTGGATGCTTCTACTCGTAAAAAAAAGAGCATACTACCCTGCCTTGGAGGCCCATGGTCTCAATTACTGTGGGCCTCTCAATAACAGTATGACCATGCAAGGCAACAGGAACAGCTCCACAACTCAGGAGAAATGAGCAGACAAGAAGCCGAGCAGAACAGGACGCCTCAGCTGGCCCCCGAAACAGCATACATGTCTGGTTTTCCTGTTCTTATTACGCCAGATTGGTTCATTTGGCACCAATGAAATAAAACATCACCCCAAAAGCATATTTATAAGATGAAGGCTTCAGATGGGTCCTGGGCTTGCCTGTGAGACCCTCAACACATTAGGCGTGGATGTCAAGAATCCTCACAAATAAATACACAACTAAGTTCATTTTTAAAAACTATTTTTTATCTTCAACCACTTGAGTAAATTTCCTTTGTGTGTGTGACATATGTATGTATTCCCGTGTGTGCATGCATACATGTAGATGTGTCCATATGTGTATGCAGGATAGAAGTTGAAGTTGGATGTCTTCCTCCATCACTCTCCACCTTAATTTTAATTTTGTTCTCTCCCTGTCTCTCTCTTCTTTCTTTCTCCCTCCCTCCATCCCTCCCTCTCTCTCTCTCTCTGCCTCCCTTTGCACCCCCCACTATCCAGGGTCTCTAAGTGAACCTGGAGTTCATCTGTTCAGCAGACTGGCTAAACAGCAGCTCTGGGGATCCACCTGCCTCTGCCTGCCCTGCTCTGGGGTTATCGGTGCAGGCCCCTGTGTCCAGCCCCTGACGTAGGTGCTGGAGATCCTCACTCAGACCCTCATGTGTGAGCAGCAGGCACTTTGCTGACCGAGCCTCTCCCCAGCCCTGAATAAATGACCTTTACACAGGAACGTGTCAGGATAAAACAAAAAAATCTCCCCACGAAGAATGTGATGGGAAAAGATGAAGCAAGACTATGAAGAGAGAAAGCCAGGTAAAAGATGACACCTCAGTGTGACCAGGAACGGATAAGGAACGCCTTCCTTCACATTCCTCCACCCCATGAAGAACCTTCCAAGACACACTCTGATGAAAACAGTCATTCCAAGGTGATCTAAAGCATGACTTCACTAGAGAACTCTCCAGGCTGTAATTCCTTTTTTAAGCTCATCATTTGCTCAGTTCTTCCTTCTCTACATCACTAGCTACCCTTCTGTCCCGCCTCCAAGGACATCTCTGCAAACACGGAAAATAGAGTGGTCCAGCTGAGCTTTTAGGCAGCAATTTCAGCTCCGCCTGCAACTGAAGGGTGGAGAAACAGATAAAGACCTTAACCCACAAAGGGAGGGTGGGTTGAGATTGTCTTTCACCTCAGGGATAGGCTAACTAGTTGATGAAATAGTTAAATTATATGTAAACCAATTACCCTCTGGGGAGAAGAGGAAAAACAAAATATTTTTTTTCTCCCTGGAACCTCAGAGGATTACCAAAATTGGAGGAAGGCCAGTACTGGTGATAAGTCATGTAATGAAACAAACTGCCTTCCACAGGGCAGCATTTTCCTACATAAAAGCGCCACGATGAGCACGCAGGGAAAATCGTGCTTGCGGCTAACAACTCGGCCTCCTCATACGTAACCGCGTTTTCTGTCTGATGCTGCATCCAGTGTCATTTAACGAGCTTGGCCCACTGGTATCACAGCCTGTCAATAAAGCCGACCCCAGGAGGAGCCCACTCCCTGAATCATAGGAATTGCACTGATTCAAACTGTTCCAGAACAGCTACTCTCGGGCTGGCTCACAAGGTCTCTGGGTCCTACCACTGCCTCCAGACACCTTCCATCATGGCTGCCCCGTCCACACTTCTCCAGCTGTGGCTTCTCAGTGAATATCTGCCCTCAGTGCCGGGGTACACTGCTACTCATCTCCCCTCCCCTCTGCTAAATCTCGTAGCACACGGCCTTCTCAGAACCAACAACTAACTCATCAAGGGCAGCCAAGCTCGCCACAGTAAACAACTGGAAACTGGGTTTGGGAGATAGCTCAGTGACTAAAATGCTTGCTGCCCAACGGCGAGGACCTGAGTGTGATCCCTAGCACTCGTGCTAAGAAACCTGGTGTGTCAATCTGTGCCTGTAACCCAAGTGCTGGGAAGACATAGACATCCTGCCCAGACAGTCTAGCTCAGTGGTTCTCAGCCTTCCTAATGCTGTGACCCTTTAATACAGTCCCTCATGATATAGTGACCCC
>CABHPH010121005.1:20175-50851 GCA_902168325.1 Peromyscus nudipes | reverse complement strand
TCACCTCATGGTTTATTCTGCCTATTTACAATTTGTGATTTTAACATTATTGACGTATTTCCTTGCGAAAGTACTTGGGTCGAATCAATTGAGCAACAAAGTGAATTAACTTGTTTAACTGCTTGCTTATTCCATTTAAAAATAGCCTACATAGCCAATCAATAGCGAGTTGGGGAAAAATGTAAAATAAATAAATAAATAAAATAAAATAAAACAAGGAGCAAGGAATTGGCATGTTGAGAGGGAAGTGTTTTGACCACACAGCTAAGGCCTGCCAGGGATTTAACGAGCATGACCTCATGACCGTTTGAGGAAATGATGCAGGTGAAGTATTGGGCTCCAGATAATCCCACTGAGAATAGTTGGGAAATGACAAATTTGACAGTTGTCATTTGGGAGTCTCCCTTTTACAATTCTTTCACAGAATACAGGGTTTAGAGTTAGAGTGACTGGAGGTAAAATGATCTGATCTGTGACTTCTGTGGCTCTCATTTATATGGCTATGATCCATCCTTCTAGGTTAGGTAAGAGTTAAATGGTGATTAAAGATTTAATCTTGTATTAATTAATAAATGATGAGGTAACACACAGGAAGTTTCCAACTATGCTGTTAAAGTTGTAACATAGGTTCTATCAAGGTGGTTTAAGAAACTATTTAATTGAGTGGATTCATATTTGGTTAGATATTTTATTACATGATTAACCCTCCTCCCCTGCCTTTCTTTGGAGTTGGACTCCTTAGCTAGCAGAAATAAGCTGTCTTGAGGGGGGAGGTCCTTTGAGAATTCTGGTGGGTTGGAAGCAACAATGAATACCTCCCCACTTTAATATAGAGATGTGAACAGAATTAACACAAAACCCAGTCTCTGCTACCATTTGTGCAGTTCTGTGGAAGTGAAATAATTCTCTGCTACATTAAATGCACCACATTTTAATTACATTAGACACCTTTTCAAATCATAGAGAAGAAACCAAATGCCCTGTCTCCTTTCCTTTTCTGTGAGAAGCCACAGTTGGTCAGGGTCCACAGGATTTGGGATTTGGTGGCTTTTTGGATAGTGTCACAAAGGTATATATTTGAGCGCCTTTGTATTCAAATATACAGACATATCATGCTAAAAGCGCATTCCACATCAAATAGAGTGCCCCCAGTGTTTCTGAATAGTGATTCCACAGACAAGAAGATGAAAGGAAAGTACCAGGCCAGACACACTAAAGAAGAGCTGATGGCTCTCCCATTCACTGTAAACCTTTATATTAAAATATACATAAAATAAAGCACCAGGAGGCAGGCAACAGGTTCCCAGGGTCTCCTTTCCTTTGTCTATAGTAAAGCTTACTCTTTGTTTAGCTTGTTATGTGAACAGATGTACTTTTGTTTGTACTTTTATTTGATGAAGGCCCAGTCACTTCCCTAGGTCACTGACTTTGTCTTTTGTTTCTTGGTTTGCAAAGCTGTCAGAACAATAGACAAACATATGTTCCCTAGCACATGACACCTGCCCTCTGACACCCAGGAAAATGGTAGCCATGAGACAACTCTCATTACCAAACTGGTGGATCATTGCCTGCCCCTGCCACCTCAGAAGGGTGAGGAATCCAGAATAGTTGATGGACATCAGGCCCACTTCAGCTGTCAAAATCACAGCTGTTCGGGTTTCTTGAGTGATCCACGGCATGATGCACTCCAGCCAGCCTGTTCCTTGATGTGGGCCAGTGGAGAGGCTCAGAAGAGCCCAACACTTGGCTTCTAATCGCGAATGCAAAAACAAATTTCACAACAAATTGCATTTTCCAGAGCTGCCTGATGCCACACGATTGAACGGACTGAATTTGTTCTGGTCCACTGACTCAGGAGACTCTGGATGGAGCAGCCTCTCCTCTCCTGACTGTTAAATGCTAAAGCATCAAGGGCAGGTCCCTTAACTTCCTGCCACAAAGCAAGGATGGGGGAGGGGAGCTATTGAGCATATTGGTGCTACTCAATTAAGAGAGAGCAAATCAGCAAATAAGGCCTTTCAGAAATTTCAGTAGTGACAAAACTGTTGGTGACATGTTCCCATGCATTTTTCTACATTTATTTTTAAAACTCTGACAACAGGGGATGGAAATGCTAATATTTTAATCTAGCATATCTACATTTTTCAATGCTCTGTAAAAAGAAAAATGTAAACTAATAATATCGATAGTTTTTTTTTTCTCATATAGAACTTCCTCTGTGGTTAAGTGCCGTGCATACCAATGACAATGTTTTCAGCATGTCTGTGAGATGTACAAATAGACAGGCCAAGCGGCATCACTAAGAGCTGGGAAACAGCTTGTTGGACCTGAGTCTGCACTCTTGATAAAACGCGCACTGCTCTGCTATTTGTTCAACTGCTTGCTTTCTTCAGAACAGCAGTTGCAAAGCAGAATCAGCTTCACATCTGATTTGAGTATTAAGGAGTACAAAGTGCAATCTAGGGGAATTGGTTCAGTTGTGCTGGTGAAGGCTCTTTGGACATGTCGGTTTCCTGCCATTCTGGGACTCTGACCCATTGGCTGTGAAAGTCCTGATGGATGGTGCTCAACCCAGGGTTTAGCATGAAGTTGTTATATACTAACTTAGTGAGAGCTATGGAGCTTCAAGGGCTCTGCATAGGCCACTCTGTCACTCACTGAGAACCTCTTTCCTGAGCATCTCAGAGAACATCACAATAACCTTTCGACAGCACTGGTTGCTAAAATCAAACGTGAAAACTCATGAAAATATACTGAAACATATAATGGTACCGTGGTGGAAAATTCAGATGTTCTCAGGGCTGGGTAAGCTAGAGGAGATGGGAGGGACCCTGGACCATGTTTAAGTATGTATGTCCACACCCCAGTAGAAACTTGGACCCATGATGTGCCCCAGAGGTACAGGAAAGCAAAACAGAAGTGTTTGGGGTGCAATTGTCATAACAATTAGAGGAAATTCATTCTTTACTAGCACAGGACTTCACTCAGTTGCTTGGTGATTCATTCAATAGTCTTTGGGAAATAGTACAAAACATAGCAACAGTTTGATCAATGGAGCCAGTCTGTGCACAGAGACAGAGCAGTACAAATACTCTGTTAGGTTTGAGTCAAGCATTCCACAGATCCTCTTGCAATGCTCCTTTCTCTGCCGTGATTATTTGTCTGGGGAAATGCAGTGCTACTATTTGGTAAACTATTAAGAACATGCGTTCTGGAATCAGCTTGCCTGGCTTAGAGTCCTGATTCCATATTTGTATTTCTCAGTGTTGGAGTAGTGATAGTCTCTTAAATCTCAACACACCCAACCACATCAACATAAAAATAACTCATTTATGCATACACGATTTCTATAAAACATATGCAGGCAATAAGTTTTAAATATTTTAGAAATTAACCATTAACTGACAGTCACCCACTGCCAAGGCTTAGCCACCTGCTCTCTCTGCCTCAGTTTCCCCTTTCATGATATGGTGCTAACAGTAACACCTATCTCTCAGGGTAACTGGGAAGAACTAGGACTAAATATGTAATCCTGTACCTGATAATTTTAAACTGCAAAGCTCATATAGAACCCATCTTTCACTCACCTCTTCTTGCTTCATATCCTCACTCATCCAACCCTAAAGAAAGACCAAGTCTGAGTATTCCTTGGCTCTTCCTCTAAGTTCACACTGATGTCTGACCAGATAAGAGTGGAAAAGAAAGGAAAGTAAGAATAACAAAGCAAGGTTAGGGCAAGTCCAACATCACACTTGAAAATTAGAGTTCTAGTAAACTTTTGCTTTACTAACTAGATCTACAAAATTGTGATTTCTTTTCATTTTATTATATGATTTAAGCCTTGTTTTTCTTCCTCTTCTTAATTTCTTATTTTAAAATAGAATAGAGTATGCTCAGAGCTCAGAGAATCCCTGGAAGAATCAGAATGAGTGTAGTAGCAAGAAGGAATGGGGGGGCAGGCACCAAGAAAATAAGGCCCTCTAAATCAACATATCCAATGCTCATGTGAACTCACAGAGACTGACCAGCATGCACAGGACCTGTATAGGTCTGCACCACGTCCCTTTTATGGATATACATTACGGTTTCCCATTTATTGTGTTTATGGAATTTCTGATTCTTGTGCCTTCTCTTGGGCTTTTTCTTCTGTTGATTTGTCTCATCTAAATTTTGTGTGAGCGGTTTTGTTTTATTTTACTATTATTGGTGAAATTATTAAGGCCACTCCATGTAGTTAAAAGGAGATTTATTTAATGGCTTTTATTTATTTATTTAACTTACAAATGAAGGGATATGTAGGTGGCGGGTTCTGTAAAAGATGCAGCGTAGTCCGGCGGTGTTCTCTGGAGAACTCTCCTCGGCCTACCTCTAGCGTCCACGGTCCAAGCAGGAAGAGAGAGAGTGAGCTGGCCCATCCAGCTCGCGAGTCTCCAGGCTCCTCCCTTGCCCCGCCTTGTAGGCATGACAGTTACCGAAGCCTCAATGGGGGTTGGAACTTCCAGATCAAAGCTGGAATGGCTACCCACTGCATCTCCCCCTTTTTTGTCTAAATAAGAAGGTTCTAACCTAATACAAGACTATATACAAAGGAATGGTTATCAAATATTGTCCAGGAGTAATGAGGGATAATGACCTAGATAAGATGGAATTACAACCAATGCGAACAATATCAAGCAAGAAACACATACTAAAATCCAGAGAAGTCTAGAGCATAGGTAAATGACGTGTTACAAAGATCATTCCAAAAGGTGTCCTATCCTAAAGAACCTGAATCTAATACTTAAATATGTTCTATCTAAGATATTACATATACTAAGTTGTAACTATAACTGCTAGTCTTCAATCCCATCAAAGACCTGAGAAGGAATGTAATGGTACCTGAGAAATGGAAGATGGATGCAAGCAACTTTTGGGAATCTTGCAAGAGTAGACAGAGACAGCTGGCAGCCTGGACAGTCAGTCACCTAATGTTTCTCAGCATTGTTGGTGCATTAAAATTGGCTACAGGCCTAGATTATCTGACAGACCATTTTCAGAAGCAGGAATTCTGAAAGACCATCTTACCCTGTCTTGGCAGAGTTCAGAAGTCACTTTTCCTTGTGTCCTGCTTGTCCAGAAGGACAGCATTGCATTCGTACTGTCAGTAGTTGAGGCAAGGGAAGTTCTTTGCCCAGCAGGCCATTTTGTGCCAAGAAGACAAACTTTCAAATGGAAATGTCTTAGAAGCCCAACATTCTCTCGGGATCAAATTGGTGCTGCCAGGAGCAATTGTGTCTCATGTCAACAGAATTCTAAGTTATTTAAATGCCATATTCTCTAGGTCTATGAAGTGTTTGAAGATTACCTGTCCATCTGACCTCATGTTGTTATATCTGAGGGTACAGGTCTAATACCACCCCCTTGTCTCTCACTGCTCCATTCTAATCTCTGATTGAAGCTTTTGTTACCATCTATTATTGTTATAAAAATTACCCTTACCACTATCTCTCCTACTTTAAATACTTAGATGACTCTTTCGTGAACTAGTTGTCAATATTCCTTAGAAAATAATAGACTTGTACATGTGTTAGATGATTGAAGTTTGCAATGCATGATAAGAAAATAGAATGAAGTAATTCTCTCTTATTGGGATAATGGAAACAATGTTAATATAGATAGTTTCAAAAATTTTAAGAGTATTCAGACTAATTAATATGCAAATGGGAACAGATTCTTTGGGAAAAAGCTGGAGGTCCCAGTTTAAAGCCTGATGGTTCTGATGAATTATCTCCTTCCTGAGGCTTGGGTTAGGCAAGAAGTTCTCATTTGCAAAATTATGGATATATGCTACCTACCTAATATGTTTCTTTTAAAGATTTATTTTATGCTCAATTATGGAAATGTGTATCTCTGTGTGAGTGTGTGTATGTGAAGATCCATGAAGGCCAGAAGTGTTGAATCCCATGCAGCTGGAGTTACAAGCAAGTTGTCTACGCATAGTGCTGGGAATAGAACTTGGGTCCTCTGGAAGGGTAATACGCATTCTTAATTGCTAAACCGTCTCTTCAGCCAGTTCATAAAGTTTGGATACGAGAACAGATTGTTTCAATATTTTTAAGATATTTAGGAAGAATATATGGTGCCTTATCAATTTTTCATATGGGCTAAAATAAAATAATAAAATAAAGTAGCAGTATTTCCTAAATTCACTTTAGCAAATCACTTCCCAAGGACTCTGTAATCCTATTGCTTAAATTTAGTCCCAGGTCACCCTCATATTTCTGTGTCCACCTGGTTCACACAGTCACTGTTGTGGTTGCCCAGCCCCCTTCTATCTTGGAATATGTAGGATACTCTTGATACTTCTTTATGTTGTTGTTTTTAATATATTCAAGGCTCCATCTACAGTTGTCTCTCTAAAACACAAACTTGAGTGTGCTCCCTTCCTAACGATTTAGTGAAGCCTCAGTCTCTTTTCTTCAGAAGCAGCTTCCATTATGAAAACTTCCCCAGTCTCACATAATTAATACATAAAGTCTGAAACTCTTGAGTAACGAAAACTCTCTCTTCCTGTTACTAACAAAGTGTAAATTCCAGTGTATCATGGCTACGGCTTACATGTTAGCTCTGTCTACAGTTGAGCTCTCTGAGTTCAGGAAATGGAATACACAGGAGGACGGTATGTATTTATGGATTATCTGACTGCAGGCTTAGAACACACAGAACTTATTAAATGTTGATTTGCACTAAAAAAAGAAAATAACTGTTTTGTGGAAACTACCTCCTTCGTTTTCTCACCCAAGTGCCTGGTCATGTTCCTCTCACAGGTTCAAATTTCTGTCACATTTGCCTTCCCTTCCCCTATGTGTAATATTTCTGATCACATCTATGCACTTCATAGATCCAGGTATAAACAGACCTTGAGCATGTCCTGATGCTCACTTTAACTTTTTTCCATGGCATCCTTCATTTTTTAGAAGATGTTTCAATGCTAAGACAAGGGTAGAAGCCATCAGTTTGAAATCTCATCATGACATTTAGTCCTGCACCTCTCTTCAGCAGCAATAAAACACAGTCCAATCTCATTTTGACAAGAAAAATCAAATTCTGTGTCTTTCCAATATGAACAGGTCTGATAATCACGGGTAGAAAAATGACTTCCTCTATGAAGGCTGTTCCTTCAGACAAACCAAAGTGCCATCCTCTGACAAACACATAATGAGGAAGGCAAGACTGAGGAGCCTGGTACATGAACCCAGGACTTCTGTCTGCAGTGGGGATGTGGGTTTTGTTTTTCTGGTCTGAGAACACCAGTAAGGTGTGGCTTTCTCCTCTCTCCTGAAGGCCAGCTAGTCACAGCTGACTGGGTAACAGCACCTATGCACTCACAGCCAAACCTCCTTCTCTAGAGGAACAGTGCAACCTCCCTGGAGTGCCATCCTGCTACGCTCCTAATTCAAGAAACCAAATGGGCCTTTTAGCTGCATTTCATTTCCCCATCCCAGCTGTTAAGCAGCAGAGTAAAAGGCATAAGTGTCAAATGGAAATACTATGAAAAAAAGGGCAGGGTATTTGGTGTACAACTTTCCTTCCAAGCAAAATTTCTGTTTTTAATCTTATGTTCAAATTAAGATATATGGCTTTATTGTATTTATAGAAAAATTTGTGACTACCATTTTTTATATTTTAATTTACAGATAGTCAAATATTGGAAAATAAAACTGTTGAAACTTATTATTCTGATGTTATAAGGCATTTAGAGACATATGCAGTTTTCAAAACACAGTCCCAAAAGAATTTTAGGGGAAAGCCTCTTTCTTGATACAGAATAGCTTAATGTTTTTTTCAGGTACCCTTTTGCTTGGAAGAGATAAAGGATTATATCTCAGAAACTGTTTTGTTTAAAATATCAAATTTCACAGATGATTTACTACATAACGACAATGGATATTTTACTCCATGACGATAACACATCTTTTTATGTTTATTAAATCAAATAACTTAATAACTAGGAATTTAATACCAAAATAACAACAACAACACAATCCTCCCCTTCAAAAAATCCCCCAAAAAGAAAAAAAACAAAAACAAACAAACAAAAAAGCACACATCTTGCACATCTTGGAAGAATGGGCTAAGAGCCAAATTTTGTAAAGTCAAAAGCAGCTGTTTATATGGAAAGAAGCATAGAGATGAGTTACAAAAATCTTTCCCATGACTGTTTTTCAATAAGCACAGACTAACTTACATCAAGCCAAGCAAAAGATAGGCACTGTTGATGGGTGTCCTTTGATGGGTCATAATCTGTTATCTGTATAATACCCAGCAATGGTAGACTTGAACATTGAGCACATGTGAACCTTTGGGAAAAATTCCCTGTGGTGTGAAGGTAGATGGAAGGAGAATCAGAACTGTAGGACATCCTGCTCCTCCCAGGTCCCAAGGGATAAGACAACACTGCAGTACACATGGCAGAGAGTCAAAACTGGCAGCTGTGTGTTCCAGTTCGTAATTTTCTGCAGGAAATGGGCATCTGCCCCAATTTCAACAAAAGATTGGGATTGTGGTAAAAGAAACTTTTTGTTCTTCATTAACTCAGCATAATATACATTCCAAACTTTTAAAAATTTGTTTAGTAAAGATTTACAAAATTGATATATGAAGATATAGTATCATAAATAGAGTCATATTTGACATGCTGTTACACACATAGCTTAGAATATGAAGCAATTGGTTGTAAGAAACTCAAGCAGAGGAAAATGAGGAGAAAAAAATCTTCCATATACATCTTTTCCAATAGAAAATTAAAATTTACTAGTTGGAAAAAATTGGGTCAGTGCAGGGCTACATATGCTCACACTGTGACTTTTCCCCCCTTTTCTCAGAGTATTACAAGAAATATTCATGTACAAACAACCCCATACTTGTTCATGAGAACACTATCCACAAAGCTACACATTGCAACATGAAAAATTCTTTTGTTTAGAGCTAGAAATTGCTATCAATAAATCTTGCCAAGTGGAGGCCAATACAGCAACTAAATTAGCTCTTGTGCTTAGCATATTTGGCCCCAATAACCCCATTTTAATTTGCCTGCTTTGTGCATAGTACATATGGTCCTTGTAAAAGCTGTTTCTGGAACTTTCTGAAAATAGATCTTTTTTCCAAAAAGAGGAAAATACTCCATGACCACAGATAACAGCACAATTTTCCATAATGTAAAAAAAGCACTGGTATTCATTCACTTATATTTTTGTGGTATTCAAATGCTAATTTATTTAGGATTCCTTCAGCAGCGTCAATTTCATTTGACATCTACTACAAAGCAGTCACTTTGACCATATGTAACAATTATATGGACCCCTTAAGCAAATTTCTGTTTTGCACAATAGAGATTTTGTTCCCATCGTTTTTTGTATTCCTTGTAAAATTCCTAATATATTCTCTATAGTCACGTTCCTCAGTAGATCTCTTCAGCTTGCTTCTACCACAATTTATTTTCTTGGTGCTTGAAGACGGATGACTGGGTCTGGAATACAAAAGTTCTTGAGGTTGATTGGCAGTGGCCAGGATGGCGGCCTCCATATTTCAAGGGGTGAAAAGTGATAACTGCCTTTAGTTATAATCCCCTCCCTGGTTAAAACATGAGGTGGGAAGACAGGCAGATGCCCTTGTGCTGAAATAAGGGTCCACCTGAAACCCCTATTTTTGACTTTAAAAGCTCCCTCAAATATTGACTTTGTTAACAGGTGTAATACATTAACTAATCAGCCTTAAATACCTTCTTTGCAAAGAGAAAAACCACAGTTCTTCTAGTTCAATACAGTAGGGTTGATGCTTTAAACGGAGGCAGCTTTGAAACAACAGCACACTGCAGTGATATTTTATTTGTGCTGAAATGTGGTGATATTTTATTTGTATGTTAATAAATAAAGTTTGCCTGGAGATCAGAGGAAACAGCAAGCTGTTTTAAGTAAACACAAAAGTCAGGCAGTGGTAGCACACGCCCTTAATCCAATCACTTGGCAGACAGGTTTTCCGTGTGTTCAAGGCCACACTAGGGAACAGAGCCAAGCATGGTGACACATGCCTTTAATCCCAGTACCAACCATAGAGACCTGGAGGTCTGTACAGACAGGCAGTGACAAGGAAGTGAGGTAGCTGGGCTAAGGGCCGATGAGAGGGCAGAGCAGCAAGGCAATAAAAGCCTGGATAGTCAGGAAGTCATGGCACTTTGGAGGCTATGGCAGTGGTGAGGTAAGGTTAGCTGGTGGCTGTTCCGATTCCTCTGATCTCTGTCCGATTTTCACCCTATTTCTGGCTCCGTGTTTTTTCTTTTTCTTTTTTTTTTAAATTTTATTTGTTTATTTTATTTATTTAATAAGAGCGCTTAGAAATTCAGCTATAGCAAACATTGCTTCTGACTACACCCACTTTGTTTCCGGTTGACTTGGCTTATTCAGGTGACATGGGGACTTGAAGAAAACAAAACCCAACCATCTCATTTTGCTTCTGCTACTATGAAGACATGCACACCGGCAGCTCAAGCAGCTCAGAGGCATTTCCTCATGTGTCTGGTGTCCAGGGAGCCCTTGATGATGGTATTGGCTAATTGGGTTTCCGGTGAGAAGTCGCTCCTGGTTTCTAGTGTCTCTGTATTGTGTTCTCAGTGTTGGAAACAGCTCTCCAGTTTCTCACCAGATGATTCAGGCTTCTACACGTACAATAACATTGAATGAAATTATCTTGATCACAGTCTTATCT
Source organism: Peromyscus nudipes (assembly GCA_902168325.1). Lineage (NCBI taxonomy): Eukaryota > Metazoa > Chordata > Mammalia > Rodentia > Cricetidae > Peromyscus > Peromyscus nudipes. The sequence continues at coordinate 40,108 of CABHPH010121005.1, read as the reverse complement.
CTACATATAGTCGCTGATGCTGACAAGAATGTTGGAGGAAAATAATTCACCCCTCACTAATACCTAAAACATCAAAGGAAAGGACTGATGTGAAATTCTAGCACAATGTAAAACAGGCTTCCGGTAGGCCTCTGTTATTACCTGAGCACTGGGTTGAAATGCAGATTTTTTATTTTCATTTTTTAAATTATGTGTATATGCATGTGTGTGAGGCAGGATATACTGATGAATATGCCTATTACGGCCCGCAGAAGCCGTTGTATCCCCTGAAACTAGAGTTACAGAGGGATGAAGTTGCCCAACATGGCTGCTGGGAACTGAACTCTAGTCCTCTGCAAGAGGAGAAGGCACACTTAACTCCCCAACCATCTTTCCTGCCCAAGAAATGCAGATTTTTAAGCATCATGTTTAACTTATTACATCTATATTTTAACAAGGTCCCATGTAATTTCTTTTTATAAAAATTTGCAGAATACTGTTGTAGAATGTGTGATAAAAGTAAAGGTTATTTCTGTCCACTGTGTTGAAACATTTTCCCATAATTAAAATAGCCAAAATCATTCACTTTAACAATACTTAACATTCCCAGAATGTCATGGTTAGAAAATTCATTAGTATTATTTTTGTTGCTGTAGACAAAAGTAACACATTGATTGAATTTCATGCTTGGCATTTTATTAATATACGCTTTGATAGATCATTATATTCCTTGCCACAAAAATTAAGTAAAGAAAATCTAACTTTGGACATGGACTAAAACTTAGGTTAATTGTACTATTAGCTTAAAACATGCTATTCATCTTTTGCAAGAGTTCTGTGAACTGAAATGGCATTATTTTTAAAATAAATCACACTTTAAACTATGCATATATTTTCTACAACATAGGAAGTGTAACATTACTTATAATGGAATTTTCAATTATGCTGCATTTCAAAGCAACTTTAAAAAATTTATTTGATAATGTCAAAACACAGAGTTATGCCCACAAAGCATATGGTTTGGGCACAGCTTTAGAAAAGTATCTAATAAATAAAAAACCCTTCGTATAACTGGCATTTATAGGTCCCCACCATATATTTCCTTAATATCCTGTCTAAACACTGATGCAAATGAAATATACGAGTTTCTTTGACACCATGAAGCAAAAGACACATCCTACTAGCAACTCCAATATTGGTAGTTTCAGACGAGCTGAAAATAAAGATAACATGTGTGATAATGTGGAAGAATGTATTTAATGTTAGCATGTATTCTGGATTCTTCTGGTATAATATTCAAATTCATGCATGTATCCTTTTTAAAAAAAAAACAATTTCAGCTTTTTATTGGACACATTAACAAAGAGGTTTTGTCAAAATGACAAAAGCTCATGTCATCATCAGATTCCTCAGATCCTCCGTTCTTTGCTTGCATTTTCTTCTCAGATGGGGCAGCAGTGGTGGAGGGGCCAGGAGTACATGCTGGCACCACTCCAGATGCTGGAGTGGGCTCATTAGACCCTACATTGCAGATGAGGCTCCCAATGTTGAAGTTGGCCATGGCTTTGCAAACAAACCATACCATAAAGGTTTGTTAACATTGACACCACATGCCTGCAATCTTAATTGATATTTAATTTAAACCAAGCAATATAGAATGATAACAGAACTTCTTAGACATTTAGTAGCTAACTTGAGAAAGTATGGAGTCCATATCACTAACCTGGATGTTTCCTTGATCTAACCACACTTTGTAGTTTTGTGCTGTATATCTGAGATACCAGGCAAAGCTATAATAATTTCTCTTTAAAGGTAACAAAGGATACTGTGGTGTGGTCCAGCATCAGCACTATGCCATGGGTCTCCTAGTTTTTCTTTTCTTTTCTTTTTTTTTTTTTTTTTTTTTTACTATGTAGCTCATTTTAGTGTATAATTTTTGAAAGAGTCCATTGAATAACGGAGGAAGAGAGCTGTGTGGAGCACATGACTTCAGCAAGTCATCATATGCTGTATATTACACATAAGACAAAACACCACCTCCTCAAAAGTGTGATTATTTCATGAAAACCACACCCCACTGAGCTGTATTATTGCTGTTATAAAAAAATCTTTATTTGAGGGAGCTCATTTGTGCTATAGGAAAATGAATTCCACACGTTATAATGTTGAACAGCAGCTTCAGTGGAGTGCGTGGTTCTCACAGATTACCCTACCCCGCTAGAATATTCATGATCCAATCAGAATGCTTTCTAAGTCTCAGCAATTTTTCCATTGTAAAATAAACTAGGTACATTCTGATGAAACAGCCCATGCTTTGCAAATGCCTTCATTAATTTTTTTAAAGTGTTTTATGGATTCTGTTACTATCAAAGAACATCTCTCTGTGAAAGCAGACACCATTCCACTACAGCAAAATTGGTATTATTGAAAAAACATTGTACTTGAGAAAAACAGGATAAAACTAAAACATTATCAGGCAAAGCACATTGGCAATGCAAATCAAATGCACATGGTTTAATTATAATTGTGTATTAACTGAAGAACTGAGGATTATAAATGGTGTGTCTCTGGTGAAGAGTTTGGCTGAGCACATTACATATTCATTGGATTTCCATTTTTATTCACTAAATGTCCAGTTCTCCCTCCTACACACCAGGCATTATGACTCCATGCCTGAAACGAATATTGCAAGTTTAGAAGACCATGCTTATACATAAAAATTAACAAAACTAACACTAAATATAACAAATGTTTCCACTAATCTGCATGGTTTCAACTGATTAGCAGGCAGTGTTGGCTCTGTGAAAGGCCAGGATGTTCTGTAAAATGTGTTCAAGATTACATCAAGAGAGTACCAAAAATATCCTACACTCACTTTTACTAATGATAAAATGGGGAAAGGGACTGGGCAGCTCTCAGCAGACCACCAGACTCCACACTCAAATGCTGATATAGTCAGAGTAAGATTCTTATTTTAGATCAAGTTTCAAACAGTGTCATTTGGGAAGCTGGATGCTTGGGAAAGGAGCAAGGGAAAGGTACTCTTTTCCACTTTTAAGGAATTTCTTTTAATTTGGAAGATGGTATTTTTACCACATTATTTTCATTTGACACATTTTTCTAGGATTGACTCTGATTTCCCTTAATTATTAAAATTTAATTACAGTTTATATTCTTAACTTTGAAAGGGAGGTTAGAAAAGGGGTCATTTAAAGTGTCTCTGCTCTGGCTCAGATATTTAGATAGTCTACTTTCTATTGAAAGTGGGGGAATTCAATGCATTATTAACATATAATATAAATTCATTTATAGTGGCTATATTTTATTATGACTATTTTTGTAGATAAGACACTCACATTTTCTAACCATATACTAACTGATTTTCATAAGCTTCTTTTTTAATGAAAATTCATTGTTTTATAACACAATCATTTTCTGGAAGACATGAAATCTATCTTAAGTTAAAAGATAGTCTTTCATAATAAAAGACACATGGAACTCAAAGATACATTTGCTAATTGCTGATGCTACTACATTGAATGTGAACTAAAATAATTCCAATATTTTTCTTCCTTCCCAAATCAGTTTGATAAATTTGATTGACAGCTTGTTAATTTATTTATTATTGATTTCATCTAATTGAAATTTGTACACATATAGTGACATCTATGGGAATTCACTCGAAAGAGAATAATTGTTCATACTTTAGCTTTCATTCTAGGGATTGTGATGACTAATATAATGATGCTCCTTGGGGTAAAAGTATAGTTATATTAAATAATCATTGGACAGACAGCCAAGGAAGGGGGAAGCAGGCATGAGCTTAAGCCTTCCAGAATGAGGAAGTACTATCTTTTTCTTTTCTTTAAATTTTTTCTATACAGGATATTTTAATTATTCTCCCTTTTCATTCCTCCTTTCACATTCTCCCATATATCCTTGCCCTCTGCCAATTTTATAGCATCTTTTTTCATTAATTGTTGTTACATGTATATATATATATATATATATATGCATATCCCTAAATATTACCTGCTCAGTCTGCATAATGTTACTTGTATGTATGCTTTCAAGTTTGACCACTGGATATGTCTTCACCTAAGGCTCAGGGAATTTTGAGGAAGAGGGTGTAGAAGGATTAAAGAGCCAGCGGATCATGGAGTTTGTTGTCAGATTGTGTTTCCTAGTCATGCCAGATACTACAACCATTAAGTCTCATCAACATGACTGTCTAAACATGGGCTGAACAAGTACAGCAATAACATGCTCCGGCCAGGGAAAGCCCAGGAAGCCTCAGTCCTACACAAAGAACTACAGGCAACTAAGAAATGATCATTAGAACAATAGTCTTCTGCAGGAAAGAGCACACCAATTGCTTGTCCAATACATTTTGGTCATATTTTCCTCTCCAACTCCTTCCAAATCCTCCCCATTAACCTACCTGCCAAACATTATGCTCTCTCTGCCTCTCAAAATATAAATTAAAACAAAAACAAAAAGAAAAATCAAAATAAACAAACAAAAATGCTAAGATGAAAAATACCAAAACAAAATTCAACACCATCCCCCGTGCTGTGAATATGTGCTGCTCTGATGGGTTGATAAATAAAACACTGATTGGCCAGTAGCCAGGCAGGAAGTATAGGTGGAGCAAGCAGACTAGGAGAATTCTGGGAAGAGGAAGACTGAGTCAGGAGTCACCAGCCAGACACAGGAGGCAAGATGACAAGGCAGAACTGAGAAAGAGCACCAAGCCATGTGGCTAAATATAAAAAAGAATTATGGGTTAATTTAAGTGTAAGAGCTAATCAGTAATAAGCCTGAGCTAATGGCCAAGCAGTTATAAATAATATTAAGCCCCTGTGTGATTATTTTATAAAAGGCTATGGGCCTGTGGGTAAGAGATTTGTCCCACCCTCGGGTCAGGTTGGACACAGGAAATCTTCTGACTACACACCCCCCTACACACACACTCAAAGTTTCTTTAGGTTGACTGACTACTCCTAGGTATACAGTCTGCTCTGGAGTGTGGTTGATATACACAATAGCTCTCCAATGGAGAAAACTGATTAGCAAGTTTTTTTTATGGTTTTTAATTTGTTTGTTTTATTTTGTTCTTGAGACAGGATTTCACTGTGTAGCCCTGGCTGTCCTGGAACTCACTCTGTAGACCACGCTGACCTGGAACTCATAGAGATCCACCTGCCTCTGCCTTCAGAGTGTGGGGATTAAAGGCCTGTGCCATCATGACCTGGCCAGCAATATAGTTTTTAAATGTGTTTGACTAGCTCATCTGGCTCAATAACACCTCAGCTTTGGAGAGTGGTGAGGATGTGATACAAGACAATGAGAAAAAAATTGCCTGAACAAGTTAAATGAAACAAATACTACATAAACCTTTTTCCTATCAACCTGCTACTCAAAGGAATATGAGTATTAAGTAAGTGATGACACCCTCACATGTAGGAGGAGACCAGATCTTAACATTTTGTTTTAAAGCAGATACTGATGTAAGAATTGGGTCCCCTGTATCTCCTCTCCACACAGCCCACCTCACCACTTGATGCTGTCTCTGTTCTGCACCAAATGCAGTATTTCCTAGAAATCTGAGCCCCTCCAGCAACCACTGCTTCAGAAACAAACATTGAAAAGTAATCTTTCTGGTTACTGGATGGAGGATTTAAAAATTTAAAAACTCTGGATTTCAAATACTTCTTGTACTAAGAGTATCCTTGATAAGACGACAAGAAGAAAAGAGACTAATTGGGAAAGCAAATGCACTTTATTCTCTAGAACACTGAGTGCCGATTACAAGGAGTGGCTATTTGAAGAAGTCACAGGGCAGGGCTTCTCTATGGCTTACCCTGACAGCCCATCCCCCAGAGGCTCAGGCAGCAGCACATACTCCATGCATGTCCTTCCACCGAGGAGGCTTGTTTCTGAGGAAAATGTGTATTTCCCTCTTGCGGACTCCAAGATTCTCTCATAGCCAAACAAGTGATATACCAAGAGTGTCAAATCTGCCCACATCTGAAGTGAGTTGACCTTACTACTCCCATGTAGTACTTGCAATTCAATGACTGCGTTAAGAAGACAATTACAGTAAAGGAAGAAAGCTGGTCTGGTTACATGCCATGGAAACACTGTGCTGACATTAAAGTATCTTCAGAGAAATCTAGCAGGCAACAGTCACCTTCTGTGCAATGAGCACATTTGGTAGGAAATCCTTGTTGGCCTGAGATTAAAGCTATGGCTTGGATGAAAAAATAAAGGCATTAATGTAAGCATGACTCTAATTAAATAAAAAGCTCATTTAATAAAATGTCTTTTTGAATCCCTTGCTATCTTAGAAGATTCACATATACTTAACTATTATTGTTTTGCTCATACATATTTAATTGTAATATTATTGACATAAATAGAATGGTGACTGTGGGGAAAGGGGGTCAAGGATGAAATCTATAAGGCAGGTTGAATAAAAAGGGACTCAATAGTGCTAAAAGAGACCATTATAATGTGAGAAGGCTTTTCTTCCCTCACCAACAGAATGATCAGATCTCAGATCTTAGGCGAGTTCTTTGCAATGAGGTAAAGGCTTTGATCACATTACATCTCTTAAATGAGGTGGCCCTTTATTTGTCCATGTTACCACTATGGTTTTCTTTTTTCATGTTTCTGTCATGTTTTAGACATCTAATAAGTGTCTAGTGAGTTAAAGACAGATTTTGTAAGCAAAGAAAAGTACAATAACCAACTATTTGTATTGAGAACTCTACTAGCAAAGACGTATATCCAAAATGTGTTGCACAGATGCTGAGAGGGCTTCCATTCACAACCAACAAAAAGATGACCCCCCCAAACATTTATAATTCATGTCTCCATAGAATTTTATTTGTTTCTAAAGTAGTATCATCATAAAATCTTTTTCCTCTTAGTTCTCTCAAGTGGATGAGGAAGCTGATGTTATCACCCTTTTAAGTGAAATGAAGCTTATAAAAATGGTGAAGTAGTTTGACTGAAGATGCTACCTTTTCTGCTACCATTGCAGTACAATAGTGGTCATGTGTCAATCTTTCTTACATATGTATTTAGGTTCTTGGGATGTGCTTTTCTATTTCTATTTTCATATGTGTCACAGATTTCAAAAGTATTTGCTCCTATTCAGTGGGGACAACACTGTACTATTATTGCATCTTATAGAATAAGACTAGAATTACTAGTTTATTTTTCTTCAAGGTGAAAATTATGATCTCAACCCTTATCTGGATGGATCCTTAGCAACTCCCTACTGAGTTGGCATGTTATTGTTTGTGATAGATGTATTTTAAAATACATTATGTCCATAATCTCTGCAGTATTTCTTTCTTCAAATAGATAGAGGGTGAATAAGCTAAACAAAAAGTTTGCCTTTTAATGAATAAATTACAAGCAAAAGTTGTAAAGTTGAATAGGCCATAAAATGTACCACAGCTTCTCTCTTGATCATTCTTTCTCTGTCAAATTACTTGCTTAGGGGGAAGTTCTGTCACCAATGCAAAGGCCCAAATGATACAAAATTTAAGCCTCAAATCTATATCCAGTAAAGAACTGATGTCTCAGCAGCTCCAGTTGCAGTCCAGCAGGCAAGACTCCTGCAGGCAGCCTTGACCACCACGATATCCCATCAGACCCTGTAATCTACAAGTCCCACTCCATCCCCCAAGGCCACCCAACTCCTGAGACCACAGCTGCTCCCTGAGACACAGACTCCGCTAGCTCCAATGTGACCTAAAGGTGAGTGACTATTCTCCTAGCCCATCACCCCAGCCTCTAGGCCTTAGGCCCAGGGCCACAACCTGTGCCCCCATCCCTGTAGTGGTATTTGCTCTGCCAGTGACCTTGGGCTATATGACTGAAGGAGGTGGTACTTCTTTGCCATCTTATGTGACCTCTTTTTCTTAATTTTATAATTTAATTTAATTTTACATATCAGCCACGGATTCCCTTGTTCTCCCTCCTCCTGCCTCCCCCACCTTCCCCCCAGCCCACCCCCCATTCCCATCTCCTCCAGGGCAAAGACTCCCCTGAGGATTGAGTTCAACCTGGTGGATTCAGTCCAGGCAGGTCCGGTCCCCTCCTCCCATGCTGAGCCAAGTGTCCCTGTATAAGCCCCAGGTTTCATACAGCCAACTCATGCACTGAGGGTCATGAGGCCCTGCTTCCTGCTTCCTGGTGTGATCAGACTACCAAGTGGATTCACTCCTTGTCAGAACAGAGGATGACTTCAGCCATTTACACGGTTCTGTATTCATGAGTGTATTTCCTCAAATTATGTCTTAATAAATTCATGTTACCTATTAAATAGACTTACATGGTTGATTATAACAAGTCAGTAGAGCATGAGACACTTAATCTCAGGGTCGTGGGTTCATGCCCCATGTTGGGCATCACCTGTTATGATCAACCATATGAGTTAATAATGTACCCTGAAATCACCTAAGACTAAAGATTAACATCCTATTATATATTCAACCTATTTGTTTAAACTGCCTTTAAGAAAAAAAAAATGTAACAACTAACTTCCCTTGCCTTGGATTTCCTGTGTAATCAACTTTTGCATCCCAAGCTAATGCATAGTTCTAATCTTAAATTCTGCCCTCTTCCATGCCTCTGACCCAGAGACTGATGTATGTGTTCGTGTGTGTCATATGGTATGTTGAAAGCAATAAATATGTTGAAAAGCAACCTGAAAAAAATGAATATCCACTATTGCTGGAAGCAGCCTTTGGCTCTTTGATACTGTTCATTTGTTAACTGGGTCAGTTGGGGTGAGTTGAAGTGAGAGACTTAATCCCTTATAAAACTCTGTTAAAGACTTCTGCAAACTATCCCTCACTATTCCTCTTATGATGTTTTCTGCTTTGTTCTACAAATATATAGCAAAAGCCCTTTCTTAGGGGTTTTCACACTTATACAGAAACAGATTCACAAGGCAATATTCTGACTGGCACATATTTAGATACATACAACAGACAAATTACAGATAGAAGTTGATGTAAAACATAGGAAAAAGGAGTCAAGAATGTGTGAGGACTCTTTAATGCATATCTAGAGAGAGTATTCTTTCGGTACTGTCAAACACTGTATATGCTAAGTACATGGGAAGTTTTTTTGTTTGTTTGTTTCTTTTATCTGAGTTGGTTTAATCTAAAGATATAAAACCCACGGAAATAGAAGCCAAACAATATACTATCTGCAAATAAAACTGACACTGGCCAGAGTCATCTGAGAGAAGGAAACACCAATTGAGAAAATGTCTCCCTAAGACTGGGCTGCAGGCAGGCCTGCAGAGTGTTTTCCTAATTAGTGATTGATGAGGGAGGGCCCAGTCCATTGTGGGTGGTACCGTTTTTGGGATGGTGATTCTGAGTTGTATAAGAAAGCATACTGAGCAAGCCATGAGGAGCAATTCAGTTAGCAGCATCCATCCATGGCCTCTGCATCAGCTACTGTCTCCTGTTTCCTGCCCTGTTTGAGTTATGGTCCTGACTTCCTCCAATGACAAATAGTAACATGGAAATGTAAGCATAACAAACCTTTCCATCTCCAAAGTGCTTTTAGGAAGGGTGTTTCCACACAACAATGGAAACCCTAACTAAGACAGTAATGTATTATTAAAAAATATTTTTGACCTTTGCCCTAAGTTCTTGACAGAAGCTTCCTAAAATTCTTGGAATTATTGGAGCACCTTTGGATAAAACCCATCCTAGTTACTTTTTCTGTTGCTATGATAAAATACCATTATGAAAATAATTTACGGGATTAAGCATTTATTTTGGTTCACAGTGTAAAGGCATAGTCCATCATGGCAGGGCAGTCAAGGAAGTGAGAACCCGAGCAGCTGACAATATTGCATCCACCATCAGGAAGAGTGAGAGTGGTGAGCCCTTGTACTCAGCCAACTTTCTCATTTTTGTACAGTCCAGAATCTCAGCACAGGAAAAGGTGTAATCTACAATGGGACTGTCTTCCCAACTCAGATAACTTGCTCAGGTTAATTCTTAATAGGCAGGCCCATTTCCACCTCCCTACTAACTCTAGATCTCATTAGGGAGACATAAAATTATCTAATGTAAATTTGAGTCTATAGTACTGAAGGAAAGGCAGGATAGCTTCAAAATGAGGCTATTTTTAAAGAAAGACAACAAGGAGTGATGTGTCCTTGGTTCAGATCTCATCCTATGTGCCTCTCCCATGTTTTTTCTATGGTACAACCCTTGAAGTACAACTGGGATTATACAATGCTACACATGAAATATGTAAATAAATTATGTCTTAGGTCTGTGAGCCATTGAAGCAGAATATTGAAATGAAGAAAATGAAACTCCCAATTTAAAGTCAGTTATCAGATGTTGAGGAAGAACAGGCTTGCATTCAGTATCAGAAGTGGGGGCTATCCTTTGGGATGGAGCCTGTTAATTCTTGGAATTTAACAGGAACTCCAGGTAGAGCAAGGATTAAATTAAGTTGTCAGACAATCAGCTGTCATCTGGAAAGATGAAGCATTTCTGTGGGACAGTCACATGTCTGGTCTGAGAATGCTGCATGTACTGAGAAACTGTTTTCACACTCAGGAGCTACGATCAGCTGGCTCATGCTAAAAATAGAACCAGTCTGTATCCTCTCTCTCAATAAGGATGATAACCTGAGAAATTTTGTCTGAGAGCACTATCTTTTGCTGGATAATCTAATTTAAAGCAATCTAGTCCCAAATAATTACTCTTAGAAGCTAAGAAAAACAGATTTTTATCTTTTTATATTATATACAAAAATTTAAATCTCACATTTGCTTAAATCTTCCAAGTATCCCCTTAATTACTGTCCAGGGTGTAGTGTCCTTACAAGTTAGGAATACAGGAAAGCACACGGTTTTCTTGTTTTGAAATTTGGCTTATCTATGTGGTCTGTATTAATATTGCTGAGGAAGCCAGTTGAAGGAAGATGCTTTTGTTGTCCGTGTTAATTAATGGTACCTGAGCACATAGATGGACATGCAATTCTATCACCCCAACACTGGCCAAACACTTTGTCAAGTGAGATTTGAATCAATCTACCTTTGTTTGCTCAAATTGATTGGAAGAGCCAAAGTAGAACCATAAGGTCCCATAAATTACTATGTAGGGTACAGAATCGCTATGGAGGGGATCTCAGGCACAATGAGGATTTTACTGGCAAAGCTCTTAACAGTGAAACTATTAACAGGAAGTGAAGACCTAAGACAATCATACTTTGTTCATTTATATAGGCAAACCATAAATTTTACTTTACATGTTTATAAAGACAAATTATATAATTGTTATTAAACCACCAAGACTTTATAATTACTGCTTAATGCATTTAAATTATTGATGTGGATAAACAGCAGTCTTCTATATGATGGATATATTTAGGTATGCACTTGCAGTACTCTGCTTTTTCTAGGCACCAATACTACTTGCTATCTCTGTGAAAGCCTAAAGAATATTTCTTTTTTTGTGCTACTCTGGCCTCACATCATTCCTCATCATTTTTCTTGTTCATTCTCATTTTGCTAGTCTTTGTCCGGGAAACTGGTGGCATGGAGTAATGTGTGACTGCCAAAGGTCTAGCTCCACTTCTCATAATTTCATTCCCTTTACATTTCTACTTCACATTTAAAACAAACATATTGTTCCTGCAATAACACTTTTTATCAGTAAGCTCTTGTGCAGTATAAAAGCATTGTTCTGTAGAAGAAATACCAGGAGAGCCTTTTGTCTGCTGAGCTGCAAAACTAAATTCCTCAGCACATAAAGAGCATTATGTTTCTCTTTGCATTTACACTAAGGAAAAGAGACGTGAGACAGCTGCCCACCAGGAAACATTAAAAATTGACAGGAATAGTGGGACTTTCCAGGAATTCTAGTACCCTGTAAGCTGATGCTGGAGTGTCTTGAATTCAAGTCATCTTGCTCTACATAGTAAAACCCTGAAATAAACAAATAAATAAGCTTGTGCAAAGTCACACCATGTAAGAATTATCAAGAGTTATAACAACATGCAAGTACCAGAGGACTACAGTCTTAGAAACATTACTTTTGAGCCTTGTGATACTCAATTAGCTCATACATAAATTTAATTCAGCTTTGTTAAATATAATGGCTTTATTCCAATGAAGCCTGTAATTAGAGTTACCTATCAACTGTATAAAGGTCACTATGTGGTAAAATACAGACTTCACACCACATTATGAGTTATTGTGCTAAAGCACAAGTTCTTACTGAAGAAATACATGGTATGGAAGTACCAGGCAGCGGATTGCACTTGTTGTACGGCACTTTATGTAGATATATGCATCTGCTATTACTTCTCCTTTCTCTCATATGACACTTACTGCTCTGTACAAGGTCAGGTCCTTTCCAAATCAAGGCTTGACACAAATGCTGTCTCTTCCTGGAATCCTTCAAACTGTCCTAAGAAGTACCCTCTACTCACTCTCCAGTGGCATGCCATCTATCTTTGGTGACAGAGATATCTTCTGAAGCTACTGAATCAGTCAAGGAGAGCATCTCAATTCTTAAAACTCCTCACAGAAATATTGGTACACATTGACATTTGAGAATGAATGATTACCATATATTTTATTTGCATATCTGGTATCTAATCTCAGTTTTGGCTTATAAGTTATTTATACCATACATTTTGATCGCTTATTAATGATAGCTCTTGAGAACAGAATCTATACTCTGTATTCTTTTTATTTCTCTTTTTGTACCTAATAAGCTTTGAATAAATGTGTTGCAGGAATCTGTTTAGTGAATAGAGAATGAAAAAGCCTCTGGGTGATTTTTTTTTTATATCATCAAAGCTTGATTTCATAACACTAGCAATTATCTTGTTAACAATGATTTTACATACTGCCTCAATTTTTCTATTGTTAGAGCAACAATTAACAAGCAGTGTTGAGGACAGATCTGAGCTAATGTCCATCTGGTGGTCACACAACTAATAGAACTCCACTCTACAACAGGGTCACAGTGAACTTCATGTAATGTGTCATCTCTGACAAGTAGAGGCCCTCCAGAATTTCTGCTGTGGATTCTGAGACTGCATAAAATAATCTTTTACACCAAGTCACATGTATGCTGCAGTTAGAGAATATGTTCTGGGAATGTGCCCTCTCTTATGGTCTTTAAAAGGCTAGTGTGTCCTTGGGCATAACTAAAAGGTAGAGTTACACCAGAGATCACAAAATTAAACGTTTTCAGAGACAATGCAGATGAACACAAGTAAAGTAGCTCAGAAAGGCAATAAATAGGTAACTGGCCAGTACTGACTAAGAAGTCTACGTTAAACAGTCAGATGGGTCTCTTTCACCAAAGGAGTCAGAAAGTAAGATGCCAAATCTCCTGATTCAAAGCATATTGTCTTGGCCAAAGTCTGTTCATTATACCTTATTTCATCTCTTGTCTGTTTCTCTGTTTCTGCCATCCTGCCTCCGTGTTGCTACCCATCTGTCCCCTTCTCTTTGCCCTATCCCTCTTTCTAGAATTGTATAAATTGAATTGAATCCATTTCTAGTTTTCAATTATGCATTCTTTGTGTATATTTGAGTAAGCTTCCATTTGCCTTTTTCACAAATGAGCAGCATCAGTCAACCCTTTACTGGATGCTTTGTGTGAAGGCGCTGTTTCATACACACCTTGTTATGGTAAAAAGGTGATATGGCTTTAAAAAGTAGGAACCAAATACTGTTTTTTAATGTCAGCGTTCTCAGGCAAGAAATACTGGTACTTTAGACATTTAAAAATGTTTTATTTTAACAAATGGGATGAAATTAGGAGGAAAAGCATATTTGAAAAAATCTGTAAATATTTAGTATGTGGTATTAGTTGAATAATGACAAGGGAAATTATTTTTAGTGTAACTGTTTTGCTTTGTACTTCTCCTTAAGGCAGTTCCAACATTTATAGAAGCAAATTCGTTAATATGTGTATGATATCCTGGAGAGTTTACATCACTATGAAGAACAAGAGGTTAGAGGAGAAAAGATTTGCTGTGGTTCATAATTTCTGGGTCTTCAGCCCAAATTCCTGGACTCTCTTGCATGTGCATCCAGGCTGAGGTGGGATAACACTGTAGAATGGGGGAGAAGGCTGCTTACCTCGTGACAGATGGGAAGCAGAGACAGGAAAAAACTACACACCAGGTATAGTCCTCAAGTCATACCCACAGTGACCTGCTTCCTTAAGCTATGTCACAGCCCCTGAAGTTTCTGCCATCTCCCAAAATAGTGCCACCTGTTGGGTAGCAGGTGTCTTCAGAGGAGATTTCGTATTCCAATCCTAACAGTTGACAACAATGCCCAAGTAGACATTTACTCTGCTTTGAATTAACCTTCTAAAATTCATCCTGAAATTTATTTGTCACTGTAGCAGGATGGGGAGTTCAGGCTGCTGTAGCACTGTAGCAGGGTGGGAAGTGAGGAAGTTAAGGAAATGACTTCCCCTCAGAAGTTAATTCCTGTTATATCAGGATGAATAAATTAGTACAGGGATTTAGCTCCATATCCTCCTCCCCTCTCAAACTCCCTCTCCTCTATCTTTCCTCTCCTTGCCCCATCTTTCCTCTCCTTGCCCTGTCTCTTGCCATGTGATACAATGCGATCCATCTGATGCAGCTGAGACTCACCAGCTACAATTCTTGCTACTGGAGTTCCAGCCTCCATAACTATGAGCCAAATCAAAGTATACTGCTTATAATTAACCCAGTTACAGTATTAGAAAATGAACGAAGACAAGATGCTAATGATTATATGAAGTCCAAGGCATTGGCTACAACACAAACAAAAGAAAAAAAAATAGGCCCGTCTTCCGCCCCTTTTCCCAAAAGGCTGTTTTGACCTGTCATGCTGTAGTCCTAATAGAGCTCACTGACCCTAGGGCTAGAGCAGCTCACCTGTTTAAATGTTGTGCGTGCAAATACTAATGCATGTCCTACTTTACTCAGCAGAGCAAAGCTCTGGAGGGTGTAAGTCAGGCAGTTGGACCACACACTGTTATAATTGGGTCAGAGGGGGAATGCAAACATTCTGCCACTAGTCATGTTTCTCAATGCCTCTGATTTGAACACATACCCCCAACTGACCAAAGGTTAACATTTATGACACAGTGTCCATTCCACAGCAGGCGGGGGTGATTTTCATTTTCCTTTAGTTTATTTAAAGATTTCTAATTTATGCTAAACCAGAAACATGATTTGCATTTCAATATTAGAAAATTAGGCCTACCTCATGGATTAACTCAGAAGCTTTAGGGGACTATGCTTTGGGGGAAATGGAAATTGAAAAACAGCAAAATTCAAGGAAAAGCCAAATCAGAAATAAAGACAAAAATAGGAACAGATATATTACTGGCAAAAGAAAGAAAACAAAACAAGACAAAAAAACAAAAACAAAACAAGAATGCTGGTGGGCTTTGTTTCCTTGAATATTTCCGTGACACTATACTGTTTTATTTTTTTTAAAATTCATCTATCTATATTCTTTCTTCTCCTCTGTCATTCTCTCTCTCTCTCTCCCCCTCTCTTTCTCTCTCTTTCCTTGATATTTATTCTTGGACCATATACATGTGAAAACTGAGTAGCACAGAAGAAATATGTTCCGTTTTCCTGGTCAGTAAGTGTGAACTAGTTTAAGAGACGAATTACACTAGGTTTAATTATGCCATATGTCGACAAACTGCTGATAGCTTATTTCATCCTCTATACTCTCTTTTTTCTTTTATGAAGATTTTTTTTCATATGATATATTATGATTACAATCTCCTCTCTCCCAATTCCTCCCTGTGGGGGTATTGTGTTCCCCAAAATATTGTGTATGCTAATAAACTTATCTGGGGTCAGAGAACAGGACAGCCACAATATTAAACATAGAGGTTAGGCAGTGATAGCATACGCCTTTAATCCTAGCATTCCAGAGACAGAAATCCCTCTGGATCTCTGTGAGTTCAAGGCCACATTAGAAATGGCCAGGCACGGTGATACACACCTTTAATCCCAGAAAGCCACACCTTTAATCTCAGGGAGTGGTGGTAGAAAGCAGAAAGGTATATAAAGCATGAGGACCAGAAACTAGAGGCATTTGCCCTGGAGAAGCATTTGGCCTGGTTAAGCATTCAGGCTTCTAGCAGCAGTTCAGCTGAGAGCCATTTGGATATGAGGACACAGAGGCTTCCAGTCTGAGGAAGCAAGACCAGCTGAGGATCTGGTGAGGTGAGATAGTTGTGGCTTATTCTGTCTCTCTGACCTTCCAGTGTTCACCCCAATACATGGCTCCGGGTTTGATTTTATAAATAAGAACTTTTAAGACTCATGCTACACCTCCCAGTTCCTCTTTCCCTCCTCTCCCAACTGGAGCCATATCCTTTCTGTTTCTTGTTAGAAAACAAACAGACTACATAGGAATAATGATAAAATGAAATAAGATAAAAGAAAAACAATAAAAAGTTGGAATTGGATAAAACAAACAAACAGGAGGAAAAGAGCCAAAGAAAAGTTATGAAAAACACACATGGATGTAAAAACACAAGTGTTAAAAAACACAGGAAGGAATGGGAATTCCAAACTGGAAGGCCAAGGATAGATATGAGGTTGCAAGCTTTCAGAGATATATCAGAATGATTATCTACTGTGGATTCCAGGACTGCAGGTCCTTTTTGGGATCTGTTATTCTGAGCACTGCTGTGGAAAGGTCACGTCCTGAACCACTAGGCATGTGAAAGAACCCCTTCTGGTAACTCCTTTCCTACAGGACATGTTCAAACCCTTGTCACAATATAAAATTCACTGAAATCTCATCCTAGGTTTATTTGTCCTTATTACATGCATGGGGCACATATGAATGTTTTTCTTATATTTGTCTGTCTTTTAGATAGATAGATAGATAAGCTTCTAGAACCTGCCTGACTAGAAGGAAAAATATTTTACAGTTTCTAGTCTCCATTTTAGAAAGTAACTAAAACATTTTAAAAATAATTTAAAAAATAAAGATAATATTTAAGAATAGGAAGCCGGGTGTAGTGGCACACACCTTTCATCCCAGCACTCAGGAAGCAGAGGCAGCTGGAATTCTGTGAGTTAGAGGCTAGCCTGTCTCCACATAGTGAATTCCAAGATAGCCAGAGCTACATGGTAAAACCCTGGCTCAAAAAAAAAAAAAAAAAGAAAGAAAGAAAGAAAGAAAGAAAGAAAGAAAAAGAGAACTAGTATTGAAAACTAATTGAAAAATAGTGCAAATTCTAAAAAGCAACTATTTTGAAATTTTCACAGTAAGAGATTCAAGAATTTATGATATCAATGCATCAGACCTTATATTTCTTTATTCAAACATTGGTGTAAATATTGATTTGATCAAATCCAAGTGTCTACCTTCTTACACCTGTTCAAAAGCCTGTTAATGGGGGTGATCATAGGCATACATTGGAAATGGACTGCTGTTTTTGTTTGATGAGTGTGATGTAACATTATATTGCCTTTGAAATATGTAAGTCTATACTCAGATTTTGTGGCTTGATCAGAGAAGCTAGTTTTTGTTTGTTTGTTTGATTTTTTTTGAAACAGTGGCCAATATTACCTGATAAAAATATCACAGGTCAGCCGCCTTTAATTCCAGCACTTGGGAGGCAGAGCCAGGTGGATCTCTGTGAGTTCAAGGTCAACCTGGTCTACAGAGCAAGATCCAGGACAGGCACCAAAACTACATGGAGAAACCTTGTCTTGAAAAAACAAAACAAAACAAAATGTATATATGACAGGTCAAAGTGAGGAAGAAAAATAACTTCTGAATGTGCAACCAGAAATGAGACATCTATACTTTAGGAGAGGAATGTTCATGATGCAAAGAGGGCAGGAGGAATTTGAGTCAGCAGAGGCAGGAGCAGAGCACCGTGGAACATTATCTCTGGGCATAACACTGTTATTGCGCTCTTGAACTCACAGCAGCTATAGTTATCTGCATAATATCTGCACAAGATTTGGCCCATCAACATCCATCAACATGGAAGAAAAGAGGCCTCATGAGGCATCATCTGCTTTTGAGTATTCATGGGCAATTAATGGTTGGTGAAGAAGGAAGAACTACTTTCTTCAGTGGTGTGCCCACTAGCAAGATACTGTGCTCCTACAAAGAACTTATGTTCTGGTAAGCAATCTTCAATATTGGGTTACTAAATAAACAGATAAAAACCAAAGTAGAGGGGGGATTAGTTCAGAAGAGGAAAGGAATTATTAGAGTGGTAAAGGGACAGAAAAGAGTAATGGTGATGAATATGGTAAAGAAGGCATTTATACAAGTATCATAGTAAAACTGGTGATGGTTAGTATTGATTGCCAACTTGCCAGGTTCTAAAATCACTTAATAGAAAAACCTCTGGGTATGTCTGTAAGGAATTATCCAGTTGAAGAAGGAAGACCCACCCTAAATGTGGGTAGTACTACACTGTAAGCTGGGATCCCAGACTACACACCAAGTCAAACAGAGCTGAACACCAACATTCATCCTTCTGCGTTCACTCCGAGGATGCAATATGAATAGCATCTTCCTACCTGTCATCATGTCTTCTTTACTGTGACAGATTGGATCCTCAGAATATGAACCAAGATAAATTCTTCATTTTAAGATTCCATTGACAGGTATTTTATAACAGTAATGAGAAAAGTAACTAATAAAGAATGTTGGTACCAGAAGTTGGGTGATGGAAAAAAAAAAAAAAACATGACCACATAGTTTTTAGGTTTGGGAATTTGTTCACGGGAAGACTATGGAAGGGTTTGCAAACCTAGGCTAGAAAAGCCCTGAAATTCCATAAGCAAAGCATTATTCTTGTGGTAACTTGAAAGACAAGGATGTCAAGATTAGTGCATACAATGGAGTCCCAGCTCACAAGGTTTCAAATGGAAATAAGGACTTTATCAGGAACTGATTCAGAGGCTTTTCTTGCTATATTATTGCATAGAATATGCTGCATTTTCCTCATTTTCTTAGTTAGGGTTTCATTGCTGTGAAGAGACAGCATGAATACAGTAACTCTTTTAAAGGAAAACATTTAGTTAGGACAGGCTTAGTTTCAAGGGTTTATTCCATTACTGTCATAATGGATTATGCAGGCAGGCAGACATGATAGAGAAGAGGCTTAGATTTCTACATCTTAATCCATAGGCAGCGGAAGGAGACTGTGCCACACTGGGCAGTAGCTTGAGCATGTGAGACTTCAAATCCTGCCCCTACAGTGAGATACTTCTAAAAAGGTCACACCTCCTTCTAGTGCCACTCCCTATGATCAAGCATTCAAAGTTATGAATCTGTGGGGCCATACCTATCAAACCACTACACCCATATCCCAAGAACTTGCATGAGGATGAAATGAAAGGTGATGCACTAATTCTTTGGTAAAGCAAATTTCAAGACAGCAAAGCATCAGGGCTGTGGCTACTGCTCTCTGCTTTTACTTAGATCTACAGTGATAGTCACTGGATAGGAAGACATGGACTTTGGTGAGGAGAGATGCTCTTGCTGCCTAGGGTTCCCTGCCATAATGGACTGAACCTTCAAAGCATGAGCCAGAATAAAGCCTTAAATTGCTTTTGTCATGTATTTTTTTTTCACAGTAACAAGAATAGCAAACTAATTCGAAGCTCATTACTATGCATAAAATATGCTAATAAAATGCATTTTAAAAAGGAAAGCCAGGATTATCATGTCTGACAAATTGCCTTAAGTATGTTTAAATTCTGTGACTACTTAGTATGAACTTACTGCTTGGTCAGTTACTGAAGTCTTAATTAATTGACCACTTTTATGTTCTAACTTGCTAGCGTTGAATCTAGGAAGTACTGAAGCAATGCTATTCTCTCTCTCTCTCTCTCTCTCTCTCTCTCTCTCTCTCTCTCTCTCTCTCTC
>CABHPH010121005.1:0-20165 GCA_902168325.1 Peromyscus nudipes | reverse complement strand
CTCTCTCTCTCTCTCTCTCTCTCTCTCTCTCTCTCTCTCTCTCTCTCCCGTGTGTGTGTGTTTGTGTGTATACATATATAAAATATATATTATATATATTTAATATAGTAGTGACTCCTACTGATGAGATCTACATGAACAGACTGGACGTGAGTGGGGATAATGAGGGGCGAGGGGCGAGGGAAAGAGAACTTGGGGGAGCGGGAGATCCCAACTGGATCAAGTGCAGAGAGGAAACACAGGGAATGTTCATGATAAATGAAGACCGCATGAGAATGGGAAGAGGCAGAGTGCTGGAGAGGCCCACGGAGATCCACAGAGATGCCCCCACAATAGACTGCTGGCAATAGTCGAGAGGTAGCCCGATCTGACCTACCCTGGTGATAGGATGGCCAAACACCTTGATTGTCGTACTAGAAGCCCCATCCAGTGACTGAGAGAACTAGATGCAGATATCCACGGTCAGGCACTGGGTGGAGCTCCGGGAGTCCAATTGGCGAGAAGGAGGAGGGTTTATGTGAGCTAGAGTTCTTGGGACCAGGGATGGATGGAATACAGGGACAAGTGGCCAAACAAACGGAAACACATGAACTGTGAACCAATGGCTGAGGGGCCCCCAACTAGATCAGGCCCTCTGAATGGGTGAGACAGTTGATTGGCTTGATCTGTTTGGGAGGCATCCAGGCAGTTGGACCGGGTCCTGTGCTCAGTGCATGAATTGGCTGTTTGAAACCTGGGGCTTGGTAGAGACCCTTGGCTCAGCCTGGGAGGAGGGGACTAGACCTGCCTGGGCTGAGTCCACCAGGTTGATCTCAATCCTTGGGGGAGCCTTTGCCCTGGAGGAGATGGAAATGGGGGGGTGGGCCGGGGAAAGGGGGGCGGGGTGGCAGGAGGGGTAACGGGGTGATCTATGACTGATATGTAAAGTTGAATTATATTGTAAAATAAAATAAAATAAATTATAAAAAAAAAAATGAAAGTAATCCTTGAAAGTTAGTATATTTATTATTATTGCATTTTAAAACCTTAGTTATGTGTATTTCTTTACCTAAACACCTCAACATACTTCAATTTGAATAATTTTGATTTGTTGGAGATTTCATTTTATTTTAAAGTTTATTTGAATCTTAACACATTCTAAGCATAAAGGTACCATGAATTTGAATGTGACTGTAATTTTATAGTTCTATTCTGCTGGTAAATATTTCCTATTTTTGTTTAATATATTTTGTTGCAATCATACTGTGCTTATTTCTTAGGACTGATGTTACAATTTGACATATATCTGACAGCTTAAAATGACAGAAATTTATCCTTTCACAGCTCTAGAGCCCAGACGTTCAAAGTCAGGCTGTCAGTAAGCCTCCACCAGAGGCTTGGGGGGAACAATGTTTCCCCTGTTCTTCCTGCTCTGAGAGCTGCCAGCTTTCCCAGCTGGTGGCCACATCTCTGAAATCTGTGCTGTGTCTTCACATCACCTTCTTGTCTCTTTTCACTTTGGGAAGTTTACTGGATCCCTGATGTTGGAATGGACTTAGTAAAGTAGGATGCTCATCTTATCATATGATCTTCAAATTAATTATATCTGTATCTATGCTTTACCCTCATCCCAAAACGGATGACATTCATAGACTGCAGGGCTGAGAATGTGAGAATCTTTTGAGGGGAGTCACAATTCTACCATCATGTATACCTTTCTTAGGGGTTCCTTAAGAATAAAGTACTTCTTTTTAGATATAGCAAATATGCATGATTTTCATATCTTTTTAATTTTTTACAGAAAATTATTGATATTAATTTAAATATATAAGTACACTGATTGGCTACATTTGAGATTAGTTTTAAAAATAAATTCATTTTAGTAAAGAGATTTTTGTTGTTTTATCTCCCTGGTGGTTTATTTAGCTACTTAAGGCAGAGTTTTGATTTATTTACAATTAATTTTATTAGTAGTAGATAAACACAATTTTAATGTATCAGAATAGACTTACTGGAAATTCTTTTCCATTTCTGCTATAAATTATGTGTCTGTTTATGGAGTATCTTTCATCAGTGAAAGGGAAGAATCCCAAAGACAGAAAGGATGTGGAGGTAGTTGGACTAACATCTGGAAGCATTACAAGTAATTCCAGAAAAATACCACACATGTTTCATGTTGGATAAGTCTCAGTGGAAGAGACATACAGACTTTGGAAAATAATTCAACTTATAAAAACAAATGAACAAACAAACAAACAAAACTAAACAGTACCCTAAATCCCTTCCTTTGCTCATCCCTTTTACTATTTGTTTTCGGATTTGATTTTGTCCAGTGGTGGAACCCTAAACCATTCAGTATCCTTGAGAATACCATTTGCACAGTTTCCCTGACTATTGTAAGAATATTTCTGAATTACTGTTTTTTTTCTGTTGACTCTAAAGTACTTATTACTCAAAAAGCAGGATGCAAAATTGTGACAAAGCTCTCTGTCACTACAATGCACATTGATGATACAGATGAGCTTTGGTGGTACCAAAAGAAAGAGCACAGTTCAATTAACTAACGCAACTGCACTAAGTCAACACACAAAGCTCAAGCCAAACACAGACTAAGCTTTGTTGTGTGCGAATAGACCCAGAAGAAAAACAATGAACATCTGTAGTTCAAGCCACCAGAGCATTAATCTGCTTTTAGGTGCTCAAGAAGTCTAGAGCTATATTTGCTTTGATCACAGTGATGGCTCTATTCAAATTCAGTTCTCATTATTGCTGATATATTTGGATTCATCCCAAAGATATCATTTCTACTTGTCATTTCTTTTAAACTCATTTTGCTTATTTGTTTATTCATTTTGAGAACCATTGGCTTTAACCAGGATCATCTGTGTGACCACATGTTTGTGAGTATATATACTAGAGTCCAGTTGGCACTTTAGTGTGTAGGGATCTAACTAAAGAAAATGACTGTTTCTTCCTCAGAAACCATCAGTAGCCAGTAGTGCAGCAGGGATGGGTAGGCCCTATGGATCTCTACTCAATTCATGATTGATTATTGATGAACCCAGTCTTGTTTAGGCGCATTGCAAGTAGCCATAACTGCTCTGAAGCCGTGCCTGCATTGGCTTTGCTCTTTCCAGAAGTCATTGTTTCCCAGCACTTCTTCCACTCCCACGTTCATTTTACCAATTCCTCAGCGATCTCTGGATTTAGAGGTTGTGCTACAAATGGCCTGTTTGTGCCTTCTCTTATTCTCAGACTCTGAGTAGGCCTGTATCACCTTTCATTTAACAGTCTTCTCTAGTTAAGCTTTGGGAGTAGCATTTGTCTATGGTTATAAACATAGTTAAAGGCAGCTTGGCATCAGGCCAATTCAGCTAACCACCAGCAGTAAGTTTGCCCCCTAGGATCTAAGACTTCCTCACCTTTAGGTTTTCTGACTAGCTTTAAAGTACCAGGTGTGAACATTTTGCTTCTCAAGTTGATCAGAAAATAATTATTGTGCTTTTTCCTGTTTATAGATCAACTGAAAAGAGATATGGCTAAATTTTTTATATAATAAAAGGATTTTGATTTAGTTTAAGTAAATGGACAGTGTTCCAATTCTAAGTGTTCTATGGATACTAAAACTCACAATGTCATTTTGATAAAGATAATGTACTTAACAATAGGAAACCATCTTCCTTTTTATATGGTCTTTTCAGTGTGATAGTATATTCATACTTCTCAGAGCTCAAGGGTTTGTAAAGAGCAGAGTAAATGCCATAGTAGGATTTATTGGCACAAATAGTGCAAAACATTAAATTGTCGCCATAATGCTCTACAACTCTGTTTTAGGAGTAAAATATTATAGTTGATCATAAGATGTGGTCTAACTGTCTACCACTGACATAAAGTTCTACAAATCCAAGATCGTTGTACATTTTGCTCTTGACTCTGCTGAACATCTAGCATTATTACTAGTCTTTACTTGAAGATTCAGAGTATGACCAAAATGTTCGATTAACTTGAACTTGAGTGAGGTTCAAGTAAGGTGAGCTTGGTATATTTAGTTTCTGGAATGCAGAAATTGAAGACATTGGGTCATGGCAAATTTTCTATAGGTAAAAACATGATGTCTTTAAACACAGGGAGTCTAAAATTTCATTATAATCACATTTTCACTGTTAAATTTGAGAAAGAAACTGAATTAGATCAGAAATGTAATGTGTGTTTAGTAGTCTTAAGAAAGAGTAACAGCTTAGATATCTCCCTCTCTCCTTGACGTCAAGACCACAAAGAGTCCTAAGTAACCTTAGGAATACTAAGCAAGAAAATCCATTTCGAGGCTGCCTTCTTCCCTAAGCAAAGCTATAGAACTCTGAAACACCTGTGTACATACATCACACTGTTTCACTTCCATCTCTTCTTCTACCGTCTGCATGTAGGCTCGTGCCCTCTTTTATTTTTTCTTATTCTCCTTCTAATAACACTAATATTTTTACTTAAAACACTCACACACTATAATCTAACCCCTCCCAAACTAATAAAAATTCCTCAATTTTTTCCCCCACAAATACCCTTGAGAGTAAAAATAACTTGTCAAAATGCTTCAACCAATGATTGGCAAACGCAAGACTGGCATAAACTGTCATGTGAAATCCAGGTTAGGTGTTTTCATTGGTGGTATGAAAAAAGTGTCAATGTTTTGATTCATTATAAGAAACCCAAAGATGAAATGATGGTAAAAAAAAATCTTATCCTTCTATATGAAATGTGACAATCTTGCTACAGCCTTGAGACTCCGGCTACTTCTCCATTGAACAGGGTAGTGGTGCGGGCCACAATCGTCTTTGTATGACTGCCAGCTAATGACTCTGCTTCTGTGGTTTCCCTTATTTCCTTTTGCAAAACCAAACCATAATACCCCTGGTCTTGCTAGTGCCCTACTTTGTGTAAGAAAACCTATCCTTTAAGGGTCTCTTTATCACTCTAGTATATACTAGATATAAAAAATACCCAATTAATAATTGATTAATATACAGATTGTGGATCATGCACTGTCATTGTAAAAGGTTATCTTTGGATCATCGAGCAGAATCACCTCTTTGGAGAAGCAGCAAGCAAAATTCTGCAATGTTAATGACATTACCAAGTTCTAAAACAATGGAAGCCACAAAAGAGAAAAAAAAAGTTACCTTGACACGGCCAGGAGGAGATGAATGGCATGCAATTCTCCTTGCATTTTCATGTGAGTACTTAGCACAATGACTGAACACCTGATTTGAGGATGGGAGAGTTGGTCCCGATGTCCCAAACCCAAACCCTTGGGCACAAAAGGTGGCATATACTTAATTTAGAGAGTAATAGAATACTTTAAATTCAGGACTTATTTGATATTTAAACATTTCTGTGTCATGGCAAACATGGTACCAGGTCTTTGCAGACCACCAGGGGCATCAAGGATGAGTGACCACAAGAAGACTTGTTTTGAAACAAATCTTTGAAACAGACTTTTATATTAGCAAAAGAACACACATGTAAGTTCAGGAGCATTTAGTCCTATCCTTTTTTTTTTTTTTTTTTAATCTGGCAGACTTCTTTAAGCAGTGTGGGGCTGTCAAGATGAACAAGAGAACTGGGCAACCCATGATCTAAATCTGCCTGGATAAGGAGTCAGGAAAGCCTAAAGGCGATGCCACAGTGTCCTATGAAGACCCGCCAACTGCCAAGGCTGCCGTGGAGTGGTTTGATGGAAAAGATTTTCAAGGAAGCAAACTTAAAGTTTCTCTTGCCCAAAAGAAGCCTCCAATGAACAGCATGCGGGGTGGCATGCAACCTCGTGAGGGCAGAGAAATGCCACCACCACTTCGTGGAGGTCCTGGTGGCCCAGGAGGTCCTGGAGGACCCATGGGTCGAATGGGAGGCTGTGGAGGAGACAGAGGAGGCTTCCCCCCAAGGGGGCCCCGGGGCTCCCAAGGGAACCCTAGTCCTATCCTTAAAATAGGGATCTTCAGAAGTAGGGAACCAAGTCAAAGTTAAAATAATTTGACTGTTAGTGTTAGTGGCAATGAAAGAATTTCCAAATTAAGAAGGACTATGAGAAATATTAACACAGACACACAGATACACAGACACACAGACACACAGACACACACACACACACACACACACACGCTAAAGCATGCACACAAACACAGTATGCACATACACAGACACACAGAGATGCACACACACAGACATGCATACAATAAATTGCAAACACATGTGCATACTTCTGTGTGCACACACCCACACCCACACAATGAACTGCACAACTGCACCAGGCTTCTAGATAAACAAAATAGCTGTAAACGTTAGAATGTGTGACAACTGCAAAAATAACTGAAAGTGGCAGCAGCCAATATTATACACAGCTGAAGCATGTAATTTACATCTTAGTGAAATTAAACATACTATAATAGTCTAGCTTCCAGGCAGCAGTACTATTAAATTTGCGGTAGTAGATTATGACATCACGTGAAACCCCAGGATACACATTAGGGTCTGTCTGCCTATTAAGGTTTGTAATCTGTATTGCTGTTCTGGTTAGCTTTTCATTTAATTCATTGCAAGCATCTATTTTTAAAAAAGACAAATAACAGCAATTGAAGATGTTGTTCCGTGCAATAGCTGTTAAGCCTCAGGATGCAGTGATGTCACATTGTAGAATCAGTGATGATAGCTTATAACTGAGAAGCATTAAGAAGTCAGAATTGTATTGAACAGTGTAATAACATTAGCCTTTTTATAGCCAGTAAGTATAATTTGAGAAGGTATTCTAACTCACCTTTATTTTTTTAAATGCTTTTTGGCTAACTAATATTGCACAATGCTGGAATAACAATAAAGCCTTTTATTTTAGTAGAGAGTTTATATTATACAGCAGCAATCACAGACAAAAATATTACATTGAAAGCATTACAAGTTTCCACTCTTATGGGCATAAGAAAGGAAGATATGCAGGCTGGAGAGAACTCTGCAGCCATGCAAGCAGGGCACTCAAGCTTGTTCCCGAAATCCATGTAAAACAGCTGCACATGGTATGCACACCTGTAATCTCAACTCTAAGGAGTCAGAGACTGGCAGATCCTGGGAGCTCACTGGGCAGGTAGCCTAGTCTAATTGGTGAGCTTCTGGCCTAAAAAGAAACTTCAATACACAAATACACACACAGAAACCAGATTGCTCCTGAGAAATGATACAAAGGTGTCCATACACATGTGCACATTTGAGAATATGTGTATACAAACAGACACCAGAAAGGGTTAGGTAATTTGAACATTCTAAAAAAAACATTTCTAGTATTTTATGTATCAAAGAATTTCTTTGGAAGAGTTAATGATTCAGATTTACCATTTCCAAGGGCTCATTTAAAAGAATCATGAACTTCGTTTCTTTTGAATCATGGTTCTTGAAAGTTGAGAATTCATGCTAAGCATCTCTTGTGGTGGCTATTGAAAAGGAACATGATGCTTGAAAGTTGCCATCTCTAGATATTTCTAGTGTTGTGTAAAGGTATTTATGAAATTTATGCCTTGCCTGAAACAATGACCCTGTGGAAGTCCTTGTTTCTCATCAAAGGACATTTGAGGACCAAGCTGAGGCAAATAGCTAGACAAAGCTTCTTCAACTAATAGCTGCAGTTCTGGGAAAAGAACCAAGGTTCTTGCTTCATAGATTGGGGCTCTTTTTATCATAAGAGACTAAGTGAATCCCGAAGAGACAGTTCAAATAGACATAGCAGAAAAATACATTTGCTGCATGAAAATACAGTTCACAGGACCACACATCCTCTGTGGAAGATGTGTCAACAGGTCACAGTAGAGCATTTTCTTGAGATGCTTCCCTCTTGCTACAAATAGTCCCTCACCTCGTTCAATGAGCCTATCTATGTGTGTTAGTTGTTACACCTTAGAAAACTGGAAGTTTAAATGGAGAACTTGAATTACATAGTAAGAGTCCTTCTAGCCTGAGACGGGAAACTCTTACAGGCTTAAAATAAAGGAAAAACACACAATAACACATGAGGTCTCAATTGTATAGGAAAATGTTCCCTTTGTTAGTGCTCCAGAGTGCTTAATGCTTCTACCACTGCAGTTTTTCTTGTGGCCAGTGTACAAACTTATCAATGAGTATCTAGTAACAATAAATTCAGAATAAGGCAGAACAGAAAGAAAGAGGTTTTGAGACATGTATATTCTAAAGCACATCTGGGTCTTGAGGTGAAAAAATTCTGAATGCACTTTTATAAACAGGGGAAGTAGATGAGAGATAATGAAGTATGTAGGTGAGAGGGACTTAGAAAAAGCAATGGAGTAGAGGAAATATGTCTCCAACCTTACAGCTTTGAATGGACTGTGTTATAGGACTGTGAAGCATGAGTAGTCTTCCGGTCTCAAGTAGTCCCTGATGTTTGCCCTAAGTCAGACACTGGAATGGATGCCAGACAATTAGAAGAGAAATATTATCTTGATATAACATTGTAAGATATATTTTAGATAAATATTACCTATGCAAATTAGGTAGGTAGATGGACTCTCTCACCCCTGACTTTCAGAAGTAAAAAAGGTAAGAGAAACTAGCAAGATAATGGATAATATTTGGCAGATTAAAATTAGACTGTATCGGCAAGGCCCGGAACTTGAAATATGGAAACAACCTAGCAGAGAGAGGCATGTACTTCTTCCTCTAGAGACACTGTGAAGGGGAGAGTGAATCATAATTCAAACAGAAAAAGAAAGCCTAGTTTTTTACAAGTAAACTATTCCCACTGCCAGGAATACTATTCTTTCATCTCTCACTCAAGGGAAAAAGGGTTTTGTGCATTTTTATCCCAAATGACAATTTGTGTAACACTTTAGGGAAAACGCTTGCAGTTTTAATGTTTCTTTTCTAGGCTAGTTGCTTTCTTCTGTTCTTCCTTCCTATGGGTTCTATACTTATTCATAATAATCTTGGCCTATTATTTGCATATATGTATATATTTCACATGGGGAAAAACAATTTCTGTTGTTTTTTGGCAGGACTGGGAACTGAACCAAGGGCCTTACGCTTGTTAGGCAAGCACTCTATATTGCACTGTTCTGCCTGTCTCTGGCCTTATGTACTTGTACTTCAAGGGGGGTTGGGGCATGGTTCTTGGGTAAGGTGAGTTCTTCAAGTGTCCATGGACAACCACTTTTTTCACCTAGCCTTTTTTTTCTTTTCTTTCTTTCTTCCTTTCTTTCTTTCTTTTTTCTGAGAAAGGGTTTCTCTGTGTAGTTTTGGTGCCTCTCCTGGATCTTGCTCTGTAAACCAACTGGCCTTGAACTCGCAGAGATCCGCCTGGCTTTGCCTCCCTAGTGCTGGGATTAAAGGTTTGTGCCACCGCCGCCCAGCCACCTAGATTATTTTAAGATGCAGAAGAGTTACCAGCTGTGATGGTCAGTGGATATTATTCTTTCCTTGGTTGTTCATAGCAATGGCTCTATTGACTGACACTAAGGTGGTAATGGCACAGAAGCAGGCTGCGGGTGATGGCAGAGCTGATTCTGTGGTGTGTTCTTGCAGCTCTCCTTTGCATTGCAGAATTTATTCATTAATAGCCACCAGTACTGAAACTTGTGCTTGCGAAAGTAAGGGAATTGATTAATAGGTATTTTATACATCTGGTATTTTCTCATAAAAGACTAGAAAACTTATTTCAATTATCATACCACCAACAAGGATGCAATCTGTTCACAAGGCCTGTTTACGAGTGGCTGCTTTGGGTAATGGCTGTTTTCTTAGCATGGGAAATGAAATATAATATTATTAAACAGAGATATGCAGAATGAGGTGTCAACTTATCCATCTTCCTGATGTTTATAGGCTTCACTTTTTAGAATGTTTATTTTATTTTATGGGACATCACGTTAAAATATTTCCTATTTGAAATGATGTAATTTCTTTTATGCTGATTTTAATATCCTTGAGTATTAACATCCTTAAACTTATAAGCAATCAACTAAAGAAACCTGTGGTAGGTACTCTATTAATTCCATCTACGTAAGTGTATCATAATGCAGGAGACAATAAAAGTGAATATCTTTGCATGAGGAAAAGAGCTGGGCTTTGCCAGAGGGATAGCATAGCTTAACTTCTAGAGACCACCTACAGTAATGGAGAAAAAGGGGAAAGAGTGGTAGATAGTGAAGAATGCATCATAAGCAATGAACTCTTTCTCTGTCTCTCCCTGTCATCTTTGTCTCTGTGTGTCTGTGAGTCTCTCTCTCTCTCTCTCTCTCTCTCTCTCTCTCTCTCTCTCTCTCTCTCTCTCTCTGTGTGTGTGTGTGTGTGTGTGTGTGTGTGCATGCACACAATCAATAGGGAAGGGCTCATTAATAAAGATATACTGGAATCTGGGCATGGTGGTACATGCCTTTAATCCCAGCATTGAAGACAAGAGACAAAAACAGTTCTCTTTAAGTTTGAGGCTAGTCTGGTCTATAAGGCCAATTTCAAGCCAGCCAATGCTACATGGTGAGACCCTACCTCAAAACAAAGCAAAATAAAAAAGCAACAAAAGGAGACAAAAAATCTAGTGGAAGTATGGTGCCTTGATTTTAGTCTTAGTAAAATCATCACTGACCCACAATACCTGCTTCTGACCCACAATACCTGCTTCTGTCAATGCTGCAGTTCTTGTGGGTTTTTTTTTCACTGTTGAGATTTCAATCCCCAACTTCCCCCTAAGGATCCTGTTGTGAGTGTTTGGTTCTCAAATGGTAGTCCTGTTATGGGAGCTCCTGGAAATTTTGGCAAATGAAGCCTTCTTGAAGAAATGTGTCTTTGGGATGCTCATGCATGGCTGGTGCTTCCTGTTCTTCTCTTTGCATTCTCTCTGCCAGGTGCAAACAGCTCTTCTGTGCTGCGTCACTAGTCATGTCACACTCTCCGTCACTAGTCATGTCACACTCTCCCCATCACGATGCACTGAAAGCTTTGGGACTTGGAGCCAAGAGGAGCTTTTTAACTTTTTAAGTTGTCCTGTCAGGTATTGGGAAAAAGTGACATGAAATGGATGAATAAGTTCAGTAATTTTTATTTGTTCCAGGGGTACAAATGATAAAGAATATTTTAAAAGCTAATTATTGCTGCTCGTTTAATTATAATTACTTCCATTTATTTTCCCATGAGTCATGCCATTATAAGCCTATGTGTAGACAAAAAAAGAAAAGCAAATTACATATCAAAGGAAGCACTAGTGGACAGTATGGACTGTAGGGCTTTACAAAGCTATCTCACAGGAGGTAGGAAATCCTCTCCATATGGAGAATGAATATTAAAAATGCAAAGACAGATGGAATTGCATGGTCAAACAACATTGCATGGTGTGTTTCCTTAGCATGACTTTGAGTGCACTTGAGCAACGAGTAGCTCATGAAAATAAGAATCAGAAGATACTATTTTGTTGCAGCTGTTTAACAAGTAGGCTCTTCGTATGTAGCCCCGAATCCATGCTTCAGCCTCCCAAGTGTTTAGAATACAGACTCTGTGGCTGTACCTGACTTGAATACTCTCTTTCAAAGGTACACTTTCGATTAATGTTGTCTAGAGTAAATAAAGTAAAAGTGTGATATACAATTTTCCATTTTCTAGTAACTACATTATAAAGAGTAAAATGATGTGTTAAAATTTAAGAGATATATTTTGTCAATCCCAGCATATCAAACAGCATATTTTCAATATTTAATCAATAAAATATTATTAGTATGACATTTTTCATGTTTTTTTTCCACACAGTCTTCAACATTGACTATTTTACTTCACATAGAAGAACAGTTTGGGCTTGTCACATTTTAAGTGCTACTTTGTTGTATGTAATTAGTAGCAACCCTATTGGACAACACAGTGATCAATGGTAGAAAATATGTGATTTCAAAGAGAAATGGACTGTGAAATGGGTATCAGTATAACTCAGTGAAAAATTGCCGTAGTATGAATATCAGTGAGTGCATGGAATCATCACTCAAGCAATGGCTTCTCTAACTATGACACACAGAGAAAATATCAGTGGTACTCAGTACAACATCAATTAATGATTGAATTATTTTCATAGTGTACAGACAAAAAGTATTTTTGGTATTGACTAAGATAGATATTCTTTTATTGACTGAAATAAAATCTGTCCATTGAATAATTATTCAGCATTATAATGACTTCTTTAAGAAACTTAGTAATTGAAGTTCTTAACAACCTTGGTAACATAGATTTAAAACCTCTACTCAAATGCTTACAATACAGAAACATTTATCCATTTTTCTTATCTTTATATGTAAGTATGCAGACACTACTAACTGCTCCTTGAACTCTGTCAGGAACCTTCCCAGAAGTGTGTTTGTTTGTTTTAATAATAAAGGCTGAAGTCTCCCAAGATTATCTAGGTATGTGAGGCTCAAAGATCTCTAATCAGATTCAGTGAAAAGAAGACTTTAACAATATATCTGAAAACCAAAATACCAAAAAAAAAAAGGACACAGGGAATTTTGAAAGCAGTACAAGTGATACATCCTAGGTAAAGCACATATATGAAGCTATCAGATTACCCTCAGCTATCATGCAGGACATTGGGATGTTGACTCGAAGTATAGAAAGATAATTAGAAAACCTGCCAGTCAAAAATGTTTTAACCCCTTCAGAAATGGAGAGAGACAAAGATTCTCACACAACCTGAATCAACAAGTAATCCCATCACTGGGTGGCTGAGTCATGCAGAACCCTGGAGCTTGCCACCCAACAAGCCTATTTAAAAAAAAAAGGAGAGTTTTGGGTTAGTGAGAGACCTTGCTTCAAATCAGTATGGTAGCAAGCCACAGATCATGGAAACTACATGCCTGGGCCCCTGAACAATCAGGTAAATGCACCTCACACATACATCACTCACATACACATACACATGCAGAAAATATAAAAATACAAAAGCACAAGAAATATTGAATAGTCTCAAAGAAATACATGAATTCCAGGACATATATCCTACCAACACAGAATGAAAATGTGAACACTTAAATAATGAATAAGGAAGTTGTACCTGTTACAGTCTCCAAAAAGCAAAGCCCCAGACCTTTACTGGTGAGTTGTACCAAATACTTAAAGAAAAAATCTTCCACAATATTAAAGATGGAACTGGAACGGTCACTCATTTTATGAAATAACCATTACCCATCATATCAGATCAATGAGGATGCCAGAAGAAAAGTAAACTACAGATAAATTTCGATGATAAATATAAAAATCAAAATACTAGGAAATAAAAATTGCACAGCTGATTAAAATGATCAGACCCTGTGGTAGTTTGAATGTAATTGGGTACCATAATCTCATTGGGAGTGGCACTATTAGAAGGTGTGGCTTTGCTGGAGTGGGTCTAGCCTTGTTGGAGGAAGTGTGTCACTGCAAAAGTGGGCTTTGAAATTTCCAATGCTCAGGATACCACCCAATGTTTCAGTTGACTTCCAATTGCCTGCATGATGGAGTGCTCTCAGCTACTCGTCCGGCACCATGTCTACATGCACATTGCCATGCTTTCAATCATGATGATAATGGACTGAACCTCTGAAACTTTAAGTGAGTCACCCCAATTAAATGTTTCCTTTATAAAAGTTGTTGTGGTCATGGTTTCTCTTTAAAGCAATTGAAACCCTAAGATGGAAGTTGGTACCGGGAACTGGTATATTGCTGTGGCAGGCCTGACCATGTTTTTGTTTGGAGTAATATGGACTTTGGAAATTTGGGTTAGGAAAGCAGTGGAATGCTTTAAGCTCTGCTTTAATGGGTCATGTTAGTAGAAGCATGGAAAACAATGGTGCTAAATGTGATCTGATGAACTGTGGTAATGAAGAGGTTTCAGAGGAGAAGAATGTTAGTATGTGGCCTAGAGACTGGTCTTGTGATGAAGACCAGTATTTTGGTAAAGAAAGTGGCTGCCTTTTCCCTTGTCTGAAGAGTCTGCCTGAGGGTAAAGTGAGGAGTTTTGGATTAATTCCATTGGCAGAGGAAATCTCAAAATAGGCTAGTATAGACTCTGTCATGTGGTAATTGGTGTTCATGCTTATAAGATTTATAATGAAAAGGAAGAAGCTGAGCATGATAAACTACAAAATGTAAATTTTTAAGAGAAAAAGCACCAGTAAGTGGTATGGAGTCAAGTATTGTGCGAAAAGAGATAAAAGGATTAAGAAATGGAATAAAGAGGGTGGTAGGTAGCATCAGGGTAAGATCCCATCCAGCTAAATTTCCAACTTGTGGAAAGAAACTAAAGAAAAGCTTAGATTTGTGTGTGGTGGGGCACACCTTTAATCCCAGCACTGGAAAGACAGAAGCTTGCAGATCTCTGAGTTTGAGGCCAGCCTTGTCTAGATATCTAGTTTCAGGACAGCAAATCTTAGACAGTAAATGACAGAAAGCTGGTGAAGACGTAATTGAAAGAAGGGGCCATGTTCCAGCCCCAGCAAGCAGCTAAACTTGGCAGTTTCAGCCATATGGTTTTGGCTTTAGAGTTAAGGATAAAAGAAACAGACTATGGAATTTGCCCCCACATCTAAAGAAAGCTGCTAAGACCAGGCATGTGTCAGGGGTTATCCCTTAATGGAAACCTAGTAGAGAGACCATTGTCTGAAGCTGTGAAGCTGAAGCCTGGATTGCATTGGAGAATCCAAGATGTTAGAAATGCCAGAATCATGGGATACCTGCTAAGAAGAGTGTTTTTTTGTTCTTTTTGGGAAGCCTGCCACCCAGCCCCCAAATAAAGCACATATAGAGGCTTGTTCTTAATTATAAATGCTCAGCCTTAGTTTGGCTTGTTTCTTGTCAGCTTTTCTTAACTTACATTATTCTTTCTACCTTTTGCCTCTGGGTTTTTCCTGTTTCCTTACTTCTGAAAACCTTACTCTGTAGCTTGCTGTGTAGCTGGGTGCTGTACCATTATATGTTAGAAGTATATAATCTGTTTTTTTTATTTTGATTTTACAGGTGATTACAGTTAAGAGATTACATGAGTCTTAGAAGAGACTTTGAACTTTGGATTTTAAAATAATTTTGAGACTATGATAGAGTATCAGGACTTTTGAAGTTGGATTAAATGCATTTTGCATTATGATAGTGTTACAAGCTTATGGGGGTCAGAGAGTGGAATGTGCTAGTTTGATTATAATTGGCCTCCATAACCTCATAGGGAGTGTCACTGTTAGGAGGTATAGCTTTGATGAAGTGAGTATGCCTTGTTGGAGGAAGTGTGTCACCGTGGGGGCAGGCTTTGAGGTTTCCTATGCTCAGATCACTGCCTAGTGTTTCAGTCGACTACTTGTTGCATGCAAGATGTAGGATTCTCAGCTACTCCTCCAGCACTGTCTGCCTGCATGCTCCCTGTCAAGATGATAATGGGTTGAACCTCTGAAACTATTAGTGAGCCACCCCAATTAAATGTTCTCTTTGTAAGAGTTACCATGATCATGTCTCTTCACAGCAATACAAATCTGAACTAAGACAGATCTCATAACCAAGTGTTTTTAACATATCCAGATCCAAACCCAAAATACAACAGTATTAAAATCATTATCAGCTCAATAGTACAGAAAGAGTGTTTGACAAATTGAACACTTTCTTTGATGAAAACTCCAAACAAATTGGTGTAGAAGGGATGAACCTCATCACATCAAAGTCTATCTAAAAGAAGCTCAGAGCTCACATCTTACGCATTGATGAAAAACTGGACAGTTTTCCTTTAAGATCAATAAGGTCAGAATACATACCTGTACTACTTCTATTTGACACAATCCTTGATTTCCTTGCATGCATAATCACATAAGAGAAGAATATATGAAGGAGTCCAAATTGAGAAGAAGCTGCTTCAATGAATGCATTTAGTAAAGCTGGAGGAATCAGTCAGAATAAAAAAAATCAGCTATGTTTCTGTATGCTAGCAATAAATTATCTAAAAAAGAAATAAAGACAGTTATCCGATTTATGAGAACATTAAAATAATTACCTATAAGGAATTTAACCAAGAGGGTGTAGTTTTGTGTAAGTTGAAAACTATATAAACCTTGATAAAAGCCATAAATATTTGAAAATTTATCCCATGTCCATAGTTGTTTAGAACTGTTATTGTCAAGATGTCTACACTGCCATGGTATATATATATATATATTCCAGTGGGAATTCTCATTTATAGAGACAAGAATAGAAGCAAGAATTATAAATTTACATGGAACAACTAATTACAAACAGTAAGTAAAACAACCTTGAAAAAAATGAATAAGCCAAGAAAGGAATAGAAATAGAACAGACTAGTGGACAAAAGAAGAGCACTAAGCAAAAAACAAATTACATGGTGTTACCACCAATTACTTTCATACACAGGTACTCTAAGGACCCTAGGAAGGTGTCTTATTTAGTGTTTCAATTGCTGTGAAGAGATACCAGGACCATGGAAACTCTTATAATGGAAAACATTTGATTGAGGCTAGCTTACAGTTTCAGAGGTTTAGTCCATTATCATCATAGCGAGAAGCATAGCAGCATGCAGACAGGCATAGTGCTGAAGAGAGAGCTGACAGTTCTAGATTTTGATCTGCAGGCAGCAGAAGCAGACTGTGTTCCAACCTGGGTGTGGCTTGACCATGTATGAGACTTTAGTGATGCACTTCTCCAACCATATCAAGGCCACAACCCTAGTAGTGCCAATCTTTATGGGCCAAGCATTCACACACTTGAGTCTCTGGGGGTCATACCTAATGAAACCACCACAGGGGATGATAACATTAAATAGATAGAATGCTTGTAACTACACAGCTAATAAACAGCAAAAATTCTAAATGAGTAAGGGACTTACAAAATTCAGTTCAAAAAAGGAGAGCCTGATTGTTAAAAGTATAAATGATCTGATGAACGAACACTTTTCTAAAAAACACGTTCAATTGGTTAACATATATGAAAGAGTCATCACTATTTTAAATCACGAGAGAAATAAAAACCAAAACCACAATGAAGTATCACTTTGAAGCAAATATGCTAATCATAAAGACAAGAGACAATCAAGAATGGGAGTTTGCGGAGAAAGGGGAGTGCTTGTGCACTGTTAATGGAAATGTACAATATCTTAGGCATTATAAGACACATTCTGAACATTTCTCGAGAATTCAAAGTGGAATGACCATATGATTCAGCATTCCTACATTCTGACTACAAGCCAGTACACTACAGTACCCACAGGACAAGTTTTATTTACTATAGCACATGCACACACATGATGTCAGTGAGTTCCTCAAGGACTCAAGAATGAACTACCTTCTAAGAGCAAACGGACACACCAGCAGGTGTTCAGATGGGGTGAAGGCCACAGGAATTTGCTTATGCCATATCAACATTTCTTTGGCTACTAGATACAGGAAGGAATGTAGAAACATACATAGATTCTCAGAGACTACTTTGAAAGCTTAGAGTCTTGGTGTGAGTAGAAGGCATGAAAGATGGGGAAAGATAAAGAGCCCTTGTCTGTATTTTGCAGATGTGGCAAAGGTATTAAGGGTTTGGATTAAGATTCCATTTTCATCTGGTGAAGCTGATCCTTATTCCAAGTGCAGATCCACAGGACGGCAGGGCTAGGAGAGTTACTAGGACATGTTGCTAATGTGAAGGCCAGGACAAGAAGGTACTGAGTGTTCTAAACAAATCTGAGTGGCTAGTTATATACCTCAATTCAGAGTAATTTTCTGATTTAATACCAGAAAAACTTGCAAAATTTTCTCTTCAAATGTATTACCCTTATATGTAAGAGAACCTTGGTTGCCTAGTCCCCCAGTTTCTCAACATGATGTAATTTGGGAGAACATTTCCATGTCCGGATTTCTAGCTCTCCCTCAGTTTGCAAAGTTTTATTTTTATTTCTAAAGCTAAATATTTTCTCTGCTGTGGTCCATCTGAATAGAAGAGAACCATAGCTCACATTTAGAGCTTCACAGAAACATGTAAAGGTGGCTGTTAAAATATGCCAGCAGTAGAATCCAGTGAATCTATATAAATCTATATAAATAATATATATATATATATAATATATTTAGTGAAGATGAAATGCTAATTAAATTATTAAGACATGATTAGCAAGTGGTAATTGAAGACTGTTGCTATGCATGTCTGAGATTTCTAGAAGTATTCTGCAAAATCATAGTGGTTGAAGGTGTGCTTTGTGTCCAGAGCTTCCTCTGTGAAAATGAGTTGCTGATGGTAACATCACATATAATCCATGGGTTATGAAAAGAACAAATTTGGTTAGGTTTTCTTGTTTCTTTTTCATTATCTTTAAATACTAAGTGTGATTAAAAACTCCTTAGAAACAAAATTAACAAAGGAAGCCTCATGGATTCCATAGCTGCTCAACAGTTTCTTCCTGGTAGAGACAGTGTATCAGTTGCACTTCATGGTACAAGCAAATGGATGCAACTGAGCTTTGAATGTAGGTTTTCTAACTCTAACTTCTGATAGTAAATCCATTTCCTCAGACTCTCAGAGAATTAAAAGTTGGTGACATGTTCTAAAAGTCTGCACTAGACTGGAGAAAATGGACAAATTTCAGTGTATATTTGAGGTAGACATTTTTATTTTTGCAAATGGAAAAATTACCTTAATATGAGGCTGATGTGTGGGTACATTTTAATACTAAATGTCTAAGCAGGTGCTCAGAGGAAATTAAACTCTCATAGGAAAAATGAAGCTCATAGTTTAACCCCTCTCTTCTACCATCAATAATATTTCCAGAACCAAAACAACATTATTCATATACAGCAGAATTACTTGGAAATTTACAAAGACGTTTCTAACAGAAATACCGTGGGTGAGCTGAAGTAGGGGGTATAAGAAAAGTATTTAGACCAATTTTAGGTGGGGGTAAAAGGAAGGTTTGTGATGTCATTAGATATTCAGGAGTAAGAAGAAAGCAGAAAGTGTGTGTCTATGTAAGGTAGGCTGTTTGGAAGCTTTCTGTAGTTTCCGAACATTTTGTAATTTCCAGAATGCACAACTCCAAAATTTGCTGAGCTCTAGCTCTTGAAGGAGTATAAATATCTCGTGCATTATATGAGTATCTAAACCTCCCTATGATAATCTTTTTGATCTTGTGGTACTCATGCTGTCACTGCCTATTTTGACTCTGTCCCTTCTCTTTGAAGCCTCACTTGCAGTTCTTAGAACCATGGTCCCAAAATTCTATGACATGATTCTCTATGGGGCTACAGTGAGCTCACAGAGATACCGTGAAGTATTTAATATTTTCAAAGAAAACAGAAACATTGTAGAAGTTAACAAACTTGAGAAAATCCATCATGTCAACATCAGAATTACTCGTCTTTCAAAAATGTCAGTAGAGTGTTTGAGGCTGTGTCCTCTGTGAGTACCACTAGAAGGTATTTCTTTGGGTCTACTAGCTCTGTGATGCAATCACTAAGATACTATGGAGTGGAATTTGGATCCACTGCAGCATGATACAGAAAAAAAATGTAATTTTGTTGCTGAGTCTAAAGATATAAATGAATTGGTAGAATGCTAACATAGCATGTATGAAAACCTGGGTTTGATCCATAGACTTCATAAATCAACCTTGGGGACATATACCTGTATATTTAGCACTTGGAAGATGGAGGCAGAGTGCACAAATTTCAGTGTCATCTTCAGGTACTTAGCAAGGTCCAGGACAGCTGGGCTATGTCAGGGCACAACTTTCAGGAGTTGGTTTTCTCCTTCCTTTGTGGGTTCAGAAGATAGAGTTAATATGGTAAGCTTGTATGGAAAGGACATTTACATTCTGAGATATTTAGCTGTTGCACTCTGGTTTTGAGACAGTTTCTCATTGGCCTGAAACTTACCAAGTAGGCTAGTAGGTTCACCAGAGAGCCCCTGACCTTGGGTTTTCTCTGCTTCTTTAGTTCTGGTATTGCAAATGTACATAATCATGTCTGGGGTGTGTGTGTGTGTGTGTGTGTGTGTGCGCGCGCGCGCGCGCGCGCACGTGCACTCAAATACACACATATTTTTTCTGGAATTTGCAAATATATATGTCATATATATATATATATATATAATATGTATTTAATTTTTTGAACTTGTAATATAAGACCTGTCTTAATTGTGGTCTGTGTGGGATCCTCATGTGTTCA
>CABHPH010121004.1:0-12578 GCA_902168325.1 Peromyscus nudipes | reverse complement strand
CAGCACCCACATGCCTCGGTCTTCCCTGTCAGGATTGCTCAGGTTTCCTAACCTTTGTGTGATACACTCCTTTGGATTGACATGAAAAGCTTTTCTATGAAATCAGAGGTCCTCTGACTTCCAGACGTAGCTCCTATTGCCTTTTCTACCCTCTGCTGTCCCCTCATTTCTCTAAACACAACGGCAGGAACTGTCACCCAGTTTTCTCCAAATATCCATACTTGAGCAGTCCAGTGTGGTCTCCCCTCTACGGTGACTGTGGTTTGCATGAGAAACGCCCCCAGGACTCCTGTGTTTGAATTTGGTCCTGGCTGGAGGTGATATGGGAAGGTTATGGCTCCTTCAGGAGGTAGAGCCCCAGCACAGCACTGTGGACCTGTTTTTCCAGTCCCATCCCACTTCCTGTTCTCTGCTTCCTGCCTGCTGCACGACAAGCTGATTCTACATTCCTACCACCATATCTCCCTGCCATGACAGGACTGAATCCTTCTGGAACCGTAAGCCAAAATAAACCCTTTCTTCTTGAGTTGC
This sequence comes from Peromyscus nudipes, assembly GCA_902168325.1. NCBI lineage: Eukaryota > Metazoa > Chordata > Mammalia > Rodentia > Cricetidae > Peromyscus > Peromyscus nudipes. The sequence continues at coordinate 12,047 of CABHPH010121004.1, read as the reverse complement.
TTTGGTAAGAGTATTTCGGCACAGTGGCAGAAGAGAGGCTGAGGTGTCCTAGGTCACTGTTAATGCAAGTAGGAACCAGACATCTGTGCCAGGGACCATCAGTTCCCCACTTATCACCAATGGTGTCATGTAATTAATCTCAGATTTTTGTCCAAATATTAGGTCAAAACTTTACCAGTTTTTAGAAAAATACTTAAATGCTTTCCAAAGTAAGTTGATAAAACATACCAAGAACTCAGTATCGAAGGTATTCAAGTATAATACTAGATTTATTTTAAAAATGAGATTCCCTGGGTGAAACATCAGCAATACTAGTCCTGGCATTATGTGTATGAAAGCAGCTAGATTTCTGTCAGTCACTGAGGCATTAACCAGCACTGGTGAGCACATACAGTGTAAGAAAATGAAGATGTCAACCGCTAACACAGACATGACTACTTAAGATAGCATGACTAGTCAGTGAAAATTCAGAATATAACATGACTATCATTGTATGGATAGGAAGAAAAGGAAGAATACAGTAATTTTACCCGTTACACTTAGTAAAATCAGATACATGAATTTATAAGCAGTGCTTTTAATAAAAACAGCAATTTAATTTCAAATAAATATATTTCCTTTCTTTTCCTTCATCGTGTATTTTATATGTAACTAACTGGTAAAACCTACCAGATGATTGAAATCAGTAATAAGCCAATCCATGATACTCCATTTGCCTTACGTTTAACTTATTTTTCTTACACTAGAAGTCCAGTATCAGTTCCTATAAACTGCCAGAACCTACTCCTGGGCCTAGTGTGACTAGCCTTTTGAACAAGACCAAGGGAGGGAACGTCTGAGCATCTCCTGATTCAGCCTGTTCTTCTCCCAAGTGCCGGCGGGAGCTGCTCCTAGTTTTCCTGCTCTTCATAGTGAGCATAACCGCTGGCATAGGTCCTTCCTAAGTTCAAACTAGTGAAGAGATCTGAGGACTCAGCATCTGAGTCCTTCCCATCTTCTTCCTCCTCTTCCTCCTCTGCTTCTTCATCATCCTCCTCCTCATCATGGTACCCAGTATCTGCATACTTGTCAGACGACAGGTTCTTCCAGTAAGAGTCATACCCAGAAGCTCCATCTCCCTCTTCACCTCCAGTCTGTCTGCCAAATTTCAAAGAGCGAGCTACAAGAGACAGTCACATACATGTCATCAATTAGTGCCAATGCTCACATACCCCACTGCCATGGGATACACTGTTACACTAGTGCTTACTCTTACATGAGAAAGGAAGTACTTTCCTAATTCTCACAGAGAAGTCTATACAACACAAGCACAAATAACTGAGGCAAACATCAAACCTCAGTGAATATTAGTACGTTTCTTATACCAAACTGAGAAACTGTACCACACATTTCCCAAGGCTATAAAATCCCACTTGCTTATGACAATACAATTATCCTTTCAAACAGAAAGATAAATTACACACACACACACACACACACACACACACCAAGCCTTACTTGACATGCTGAGATCCTTTGTCTCCTGAGTTTCATGTCCACATTTTGGGCAAGGAGGCTGTTTCCCTTTTTCTTGCTTAAACACCTTGCTCCTTGTATGTTCGTCACAGAAACAAGCCTACACAGGAGAAGCAGAAAGCAGCCAGTGTTCAATTTAAACGATAAAAGGAGACACCATTTAATATGACAGGAAAATCTGAATATAGTTTTGTTTGAAGCAGAGTTAAGAACTGGACGGGGACCAGACACATTTGCCAGGACTAAACACAAGGCAGACACTTACACAGAGGAGGACATGGAAAGTGGCTTATCTACTTATTCATACTTGAGGTCCTTGAGAACAAAATGGTGGGGAGTCTGTTCATCTTGAGGGTACACCACCACCCAGCTAAGGAGTAGAAAGAAAACTTCAAGGCCCTAAGTACCGAGAGAAATGCAGAGGGCCACCGAGCCCCGTGGGATCTTAGCTGACATCGCGAGGTGAACAGGGAGTGAGCAGCAAAGACAGACTAGAGCAGAAACAGCCCAGGCACACACTGAGAGCTCTACAGAAAGCCATCCACAGCACTCAGACAGACCAGCGCAGAAACAGCCCAGGCACACACTGAGAGCTCTACAGAGAGCCATCCCAGCACTCAGCAGGGCTGGTAAAGAAGGAAGATAGGATATGGACAAGAAAGGCTACAAACAAGAAATGTTTCTGAGAGAAATAAGTTCTCTGGTGATCTCTGTCCAACAGGAATGCCAGAAACAGCCTAAAAGACACTATGGAAATCTCTACCCAGACTCTTCTAAGTAGGAACCATGTAATCCATAGCCCCAGGATTTCCAGTCACGATGCTCTCTACAAACATAAGGCTCAAAAGACACTGTGCTGGGACCCTGGGGACATGTGGTAGAAGCAACTATAAAAGAATTAGCCTGACTCAGCAGTTTAGGCCAGGAACCTCAATACTCAGGAGGTGGAGGCAGAATTATTGTGAATTCAAGGCCAGCCTGAACCATACAGCGAGACCTAGTGTCAATTAGATAGCTAGTTCATTAATTAATTCAAGAAAAGGCCACGCAAGTTTTAAGTTCCATATATCTTAGTACTAAAGCATCTAAGGCCTGGGGCAAGAGTACAGGGACTCAAGTCAAAGTCTGAAAGAGACAGTAAGGAGGCACACCTTACAGCGGAGACAGGAATGCTGGCCAAGTCGGTTGCAGGAAACGCCTGTGAAAGACAAGAGCCATCTTAAAATCTGGCTAGTTATTCAAGCTGCACATTACTTCTGTCACTTCTGAATCACAGGTGCTCTCTCAATGGCATCAAAGCCCAATCAGTCAGTTGCTGACCTGCAGGGTTCAAGTATTATAAACACACAAAGCACCCATGCTTCCTCCACAAATAATTTTATTTCTATCCTACACATTCTGCAAAAGTCTAAAGGGGGGGGGAGCATGCAATATACTTTGAAATACTCTTGTGAAAATTTCTAAGTAAATACTGAATTTTATATACAGTGTGCAGTACATATCTCAGATCAGCGACTTAGCAACTAGTCTGTAGATGAGTAACAGAGTGAGCATCTCCCCCAGAATGAGAACCATACAATGGAAGTGAGTAACTGAGAATGTCTGTCTTTTCCCTAGGGTCGTCAATACCAGGCATCACAGAATAACACTTTACGTACACTCTCATTTCAATTAGCCTTTAGAAATTATCTATAAAGATAATTCTACTATTATTAACCCAATCAGTCACATTGGTTCTCAACTGGAAAATGCAGAATTGTGGGTACAGGTTAAATACAGACCTCAGATGCCCAACCAAACATAAGGTGAACTCTCCAGGGAGGAAGCCCAAGTCCCCGCACTGTCAGAGACGCATGAGGAGGGGGCACTTACTGAGGGCACTGAGAAAGGGGAGGAAAGGGCTGGGCTTGCTCAGGGTATGTGGTGAAAGAAAATGGCCCCCAAAGCGAGTGGCACTATTAGAACGTGTGGCATTGTTGGAGTAGGTGTGGTCTTGTTGGAGGAGGTGTGTCACTGTGGAGGCGGGCTCTGAGGTCTCCTTTATGATCAAACCATGCCGCCCAGTGAGACAGACCACTTCTTGTTGCCTATACAAGATGCAGAACTCTCAGCTACTTCTCCAGCACCATGTCTGCCTGAACTCTGCCATGTCCCACCATGACGATAATGGACTGAACCTTTGAACTATAAGCCAGTCCCAAACAAATATTTTCCTTTAAAAGTTGCCGTGATCAGTGTCCCTTCACAGCAACAGAAATCCTAACTAAAACAGTATAGGAACCTAAAAGTGAAAATGCCAGCCGGAAATACAGAGGACCAGAAATGCTATAAGAATATCAATGTCTGATGAAGGCCGAGAAATGAACTGCTCAGTCAATATACCACCATTATCCCCATAGAAAATTTTAGAGCTAATGTTTGGGATTTTTTTTTCTATAAACAAAATACACACACACACACACACACACACACACACAAAGAAGTAGCATAAAAGAAATTACTCCAGAATCCCAGGTCCAGAAAAGCTAACAAAACAACTTACATTTAAATGTCTCTGCTTCTAAAACTTGGCAGCTGGCTTGATGCTCAAACTGATCATCTTCACAAAGAAAATTATGGCAAAATGAACAGCTGAATATTCTGCCTCCTGTGAGATTAAAATACTCAAAATGTAATATCACAAACTTAATAACTTTAAAAATTCTTACCCATATAACTTTTCAAAGATAGCAACTAATTTTAGTATATCAAAATTGCACAGCAACAGCTGAAATAAAGCTGGTGCCATACTTCAAAATGAATATTAACTATGGCCTCTACTATCTCCTTCCCACTTACAGAACATCACAGACTAAGAGAGGCTGCCTGTCCTCTCCCAAACTCCCCTCTACCTGATAGGGTGAAAGGTACTAGCACTTCCTAATACTGTTGGTACAATTTTATCAGTGTAAGATTTGAAAGAATCTATATGGAGAAAGATCACACACAAGCTAGCATTTGCTCATAACCAGGTTTAATGTTTGCACCTAATCACTTACCATGGTCCCATACCCCTCGCTCACACTCCACACATTCTGCATCAGTGAGTGGGCAGGCACAGGCGTGGGTGCTAAGACACTTCCTCCCGTGGCAAACCCAAGCTTCACAGAAGTCACATATTGCACCCTGCAACAAAGAAACAAGGGCTCTAGAGCAGCTACCACAGGGCCACTACAAACACTAAGCAGAGGAACAAAGGCCAGCAGGTAGGAGGAAGGATTCGGAGCTGTAAATGTAGAAAACTAAAAAGTATCTCTCCTTGATCAGACAGCATTCTAGCAGGAAAGAAGGAACTCTCAACCAGGTAATCCAGACCTTAAAGCAAAGAACTCTTTCCCCAGCCCCTCTACATACCTGAGGGGCAAGGAAGGGTAGCAAGTGGTTACCAGCACAGAAAGAAAGAACAGGCAAAAGACTCAGGCCTGAGGGAACAACGCTGTCCCAGAGAAAACCCCAGATCAGGGAAATTACCATCAACAATACACATAAAACCAGGATTACTTTCCTCACGGAAAAGTGATCTGGACATGAAGCATAAATGACACTGCAGAATGCAGCAAAACTCGCAGCTCATATTTAATATCTCTTTTAGTGAAAAAGAACAAAGTACATCAGATAATCTGTTTCTATTTAAGGTACTAAAATTCCTTCTAAAATCTTATCTAGTAAAGATAATGTATAACTAATAGGTACTTTTTGTCAAGTTTAATGTTTAAAACAAATTAACCTTAAGTTCTTTTGAAACTTATTTAACCAAAGGCTTGAATGTTGGTGAGGGTCTGACAACTGGGAATTTCTTTTGTGAAGCCTGTGGAACAGTTAGAAAGGTACAATGGCACCTTCAGTTGGGTGACCTCTAAAATGACAAGGAAAGCGCTGTCATTAGGGAAATGAGCTTCACCCCTCCTGGCTAGCTCTCTAGACAGAACTGGAAGGTGCTGTCACTCCACTAGAGAGGGTAAGATGGATGATTAATCTTACCCAGATGCAAATCTTCTAGGCTACAACAAGGACGGTCTTGGCACGACACGGCCACTGGTGCAATCATGGCATGAGTGTTAAAGGAGTAACCAACTATTCCTGCTTGAATTTAAAGCCTGTTCCAGGGCCTAATACCTGCACTATTATCAGCACCAAAAGTGACCTGAGGCTACATAGGTCACAGGTCACACCACTATTATTCTGCTAAATGAACACGGAATTAAAATGACTCTTAATGACTTATTGCTATATACGCAGATAAATCAGTGTGTCTCTCAAACCTCATCAAAGAAGCTTCTGTTCTTGCAATAAATGGTAATTAACACAAAGACCAAAAAAACTGGTCAACATGCAGAGACTGTGGAGTGCAGAAAGGTATCTATGACATAAGCCGACCTCCAAGGCTCAGGGATCTCTAACAAAGACAGGGTTTAGGAGCCAGAGGTGGTAGAAGACTATAAGGAAACAAAAGTGTACCCCAGACACAATAGGGCAGTCACACACAGTCACAACAACTTTGGACAGCATGCACAAAACCTGTGCAAGAAGCTCAAAGCCAGCAAGATCCCTGCGTGGAGGTGAGAGGTGAGCACAAAGAGAAGCGACTGGTATTTGATAGCTTCTGGGAGAGGAAGAGTCAATTTTCTTTAAGGCTGTGACCTCTGGTAGGCCCAGCATGCTCCAGGACAGGCCTTACACCTAAAAGTATTTGGGCAACATGAATTGGACTCAATGAGTTAAAAAAAAAACACAAAGTTGGATAGATATGTGGTGGTATTGTGTTCCCCAAAATATTGTGTATGCTAATAAACTTATCTGGGGTCAGAGAACAGGACAGCCACAATATTAAACATAGAGGTTAGGCAGTGGTAGCATACGCCTTTAATCCTAGCATTCTAGAGACAGAAATCCCTCTGGATCTCTGTGAGTTCAAGGCCACATTGGAAACGGCCAGGCACGGTGATACACACCTTTAATCCCAGAAAGCCACACCTTTAATCCCAGGGAGTGGTGGTAGAAAGCAGAAAGGTATATAAAGCGTGAGGACCAGAAACTAGAGGCATTTGCCCTGGAGAGGCCTTTGGCCTGGAGAAGCATTTTGGCCTGGTTAAGCATTCAGGCTTCTAGCAGCAGTTCAGCTGAGAGTCATTTGGATATGAGGACATAGAGGCTTCCAGTCTGAGGAAGCAAGACCAGCTGAGGATCCGGCAAGGTGAGATAGCTGTGGCTTGTTCTGTTTCTCTGACCATCCAGCATTTCACTCCAATACCTGGCTCAAGTTTGATTTTATTAATAAGAACTTTTAAGATTCATGCTACATCAGATCTGGAAAGAGGTGGAGGCCAATATAATGGAAATATATTGTATGAAATTCTCAAGGAATTAATAAAATTATTTTTAAAACGCATTAAGACACTGGTTAAAATGACTCTATCTTGGAAACCCACTCCACTAGACATGACAAGGGCTTACCACCATCGCAAGGCCAGTACTGTAGACACCAGCATGCTTGATGACACAGTCTGAAGACTTCATCATGCACTTGGTTTTTCCTGGTGAAAAAAATATACATGCGCACTATTAGCCCTACAAATTAGTACATACAAGAAAGTGTTCACTAATTCCTCTTTCATCTAGCCCAAGAGCCTCTGGAAATAATATTTTAAAAAATTAAAAAAAATGAAACCAGTGTATTTTCCCACTTGAATAAAAAAGCACATGGATATATATCTCATTACCTGAATCAGATGATCTGAAATTAGGAATTTATTAATCTATAAAAGCTGTTATATAATAATTTATATGCAATATGTTAATTCATACTTGTAATGAAATCAGAAGTTCCAGGTTATGCATTATAATCCAATGATTATTTTGAGAGTTTCAAATCTTATGAACTTCAAGTGAATCAAAACATTGTAAAAAGCATACTTTAAAATGAATTTTATATTCATAAATCACAACAGAAATAACCTGGCTTGGACTTACCAGTTATTTCTTGCCACAGACTATCAAAAGGCACACCAAATGATTATAACCCTAATTGTTGCACTTAAGTTTATCCATATATAAAAATCACAACATCCTGAAGGATGCTTATGTACAAATTACTAACCCCAACCCTGCCAAGAAATCTGTTCATCAGACATTATGTCAAGATTAGTGACCACATATTAACTGCCCATCAGACTACAGAATGGAACACGAGACAAACAGAAGATGCTCGGTTGCCGGTATCTTGTTTCCTGAGAAGCAAAGTTAGGTAATAGGAACTGAAGAGAAAGAAACTGGACACAGGGCAGCAGCTACCAACTGATCCGTGACATATGGGAGTCTGCAACAGAAAATGCATCTGCACACAGCTCTGTCTACCAAGTCCAAGCCTAGAGACCCTGACAATGCAGGGCCTGCCTTCTGCCCTTCCACAAACATGTTTCCTCAGCCTGCATCCACTTGATTTGGTACAACAAAGGCAGGTGAGGGTTCGATCTACAGGTACTCTTTTCCACTAATGCAGAACCGAGCCAATGACCTCTTGGAAAACTAGAACTATACTAGAAATATTCTATACGTAATCCTAATCACTAACCTGCTGCTCTGCATAAGTATGTATAAATGGGCACCCCCAAACTGCTCTATTTAAACCAGTCTAAGTAAGGAGGGCATGTGTTCAAGAAGAACACTGAGGGTAAATCTGAGGAAAGGTGACTAGGCTCCCTAAGGCAAGTGGTTAGGAACACATAGATGTCCCCCAGATGAGAGCGATCTGGCAAAGACCACAACACTCTCACGGTAAGTGTTTTCTGATCAGACGTGTTAGCATGCTAAGAGTCTGTGAAGATCACTGAGGAAACACCAATCTTTCTTCTCTAAGAAAGACCATTTAGTTTTATTTGGAATTGTTTTAGGGAAATAGCTCCACCTACACTTGACAACTGCCAGATAAACATTTGATAAAAACATGCCTTCATAGTTGATACTTACCACACTGTGCACATATTGGTAACTTCTGAACAGAATTACAAAAATAGCAAAATGCTCTATTCTTCTGCCGCCTTGTCATGTAAAACAAAAATTTTAAATAGGGTCAATTTCAGACAAAGGAGAGACTATTTTATTGCTGTGCTGGTTAGTGTTTGTCAACTCCACACAAACTAGAGTATCTGAAAAGAGGAAGGATCAGCTGAGGAGCTACCTCCATCAGACTGGCCTGTGGGCAATGTCTGTGCAGCCTTTTCTCAACTGCTAACTGATGGAGGAGGACCCACCGCGGGCTGCCCAAGCAGGTAGTCCTGGGCTGCACAAGAAAGATGGCTGAACTCGAGTGTGGAGGCAAGCCAGAAAGCAGCATTCCTCCACCGTCGGCAACAGCTCCAGCCCCAAGGTTCCTGCCTTGAGCTCCTGCCCTGGCCTCCCTCAGTGCTGGATGACGAAATCAACCCTTTCCTCCCCAAGTGTTATATCACAACAAGAAGCACACAAAGACAGTTTTACACAGAAAGAAAAAGAAATAAAGAAAATTTACCTCTGACACTTGTCACATTCCTGTAAAATTTAAAAGACAGCATTAATTTTCTGCTGGCTGAAAATGGAAAATTTACTTACATTATAAAGTCTATTTTCTTTCCCACATTAAAATGTAAATGATTCTACACCCCAATTCCAGCTCCAGCCATGTGTGCAAGCTCTTGTACTCACACCACTAGCAAAGGTAAACAAAGAAGTTACACTGTGATCCACAGTGGGAGAAGCCATGCTACAAAAGTTCAACATCCTGGGTTTGCCTTTGGTTGTTTTAAATAAACCAAATCCTATACAGAAAACACATACAAGTCCTTGCTCAATTTCCTGTTTTAATTAAAAAACATCCTATTTGTCTACATTGGGTGGATGCTAGAAATACAGAAGGACACAAAGTAATAAAGATCACAAACTATCTACATTGAAATGGGGCCACCAAACTCCCTAGCCTGGTCTACTCTTCAGGGTCAAGTCACTATCGGTCTTTTCCCAAATACGTTCTACACTCTTCGCCATTCCTTCATTTATGCTAATACTTTCCCTTTTCTCTCTTCCTGTTGAACACTCTAGTAAAGAACAATATTCTCTGTAAGCTGCACTCCCTCGCACACACTCAGTTTTACTTAATCCTAAGTAGTAGTAAATAAAGACAGCACAGGACCGTAACGCTACTGAAGTACTTAGCAAGGTCTACTCTCATACCTGCACTTACGTATGCTAGTCACTTAGTTCTGTCTGTTTAGCACCCCTCTTTTCTGAAAAGGACCTGATATGCATAATACAGTTCCCACTGTCACATCTGTACCGTGAAACCTGACCCTGTACACCATAAAAATCAGTCCCGGGACAAAAAAAGGGCTCAAACCCAACCTCTGAGAAGTCTTTCTTCCTGTGACCTCCACAAAGTGATAAATGCACGCTACAGAAACCAAGAAGGTAAACAAGTAAAAGGATGGCCATCCTTGGAGGCGCAGGAGCAAAAGAAGAGGAAGCAGAGAATCCAGGACCCAGCTGTCCCTTGCTCTTTTACACCCTTTCTTGTTCCCACTACTTGGAGCTACTGCTCCAGTGAACTCCTTTTCTCTATGGCTAAATTATGTCTCTGTCGTTCATAAACAAGTCCTATAGACACTAGGGAATTCCAGACTTGTAAAAGAGGCACTTGATCAGCCATTAATGTTGCACCAGAGTCCACGCAGGGTATGTATTCTGATGAATAATAAACATTTGCTAAATTAAGTCTTGTAAATAAAGCATTTCAAAAAGTCATACATTCTTCAAGACCAACCTGCTTAGCATGGGCAAAGTTAGTTAGGAAAATGGGATATGTCTAGAAATCAGGGTGCTCAAGCAGGAAATCAATGAGTGAAGAACGCTAAGAGAAAATGATGAAAACCCAATGAATAAGAGAAGTGAGTTAAAGAATACAGAAAAGCTGGAACCTCTCTCTCAGTTCCTATTATCCATTCTCCTTCAATATCTATTATCAACAGTATATGAGGTAATAGGCCACGCTTCATAAATAATATGCAATCTAACAAACAAACAAAAAACACTGTTAGTAAAAACAGTAACTCTAACAGGTGTCACACGTGGTGAGCGCATGGGCACACTGCAGATGGTCATTTTCTCAGATTTTAATATGGTGCTACCCAGCTGTGCCTTTCACCCACCAGCTGCTGTCTGAAGAAGCTCTTACCATGGAAGCATTGCACGGGTGCTTTGCTAAGTCCACAGTACTTCTCGATGCTCTGAGCTGTTTCTCCCGCTCTCGGCGGTTCTCCGCCTTCTTCCGCGCACCAGTCTTCTTTTTCGGCATTTTCCCTCTTTCTAAACAAGAAAACAGACTCATTTACACAGTGTTTATACTCTCCTTAAATCGGAAACTCACCTCCGTCACTTTTACAGTCAAACATGTCCCAAGCCGTTAGGCAACACTACACACATACACACACACACACACACACACACACACACACACACACACACACTACCCCGCCAAAGGCTTCTCAATTAAGACCCTCCTCTGCACTACCAAACAACTCTAAAACAGCACAGGCAACAAAAGAACTCACCCTAAAGCCAGAGTGTTTTTTCACTCTAAAGTTAACTATTCTGCTCTTCATTCAAAAAAAAAAAAAAATGCGGTATTAATAGAAAACGACTACAACAATCATTTTGGGCCAAGTTGAAATCAGCATTCTGAGATATAGAGCACATCCCTACTGCAGCCACCCACGCAGCACTGGACAGTACACTCTCGATGCTATAGTATCTAAATAAAAATCCAGCAAGCCAGCCGGGCGTTGGTGGCGCACGCCTTTAATCCCAGCACTCGGGAGGCAGAGCCAGGCGGATCTCTGTGAGTTCAAGGCCAGCCTGGGCTACCAAGTGAGCTCCAGGAAAGGCGCAAAGCTACACAGAGAAACCCTGTCTCGAAAAACCAAAAAAAAAAAAAAAAAAAAAAAAAAATCCAGCAAGCCAAGCACTAACTGCAGAGCCAACCCATTTTCCCTGGCGAGATGAAGAACCACGGTTGCTTTCCCTGCCTGTCGCTCCTGCCCAGGAGCAGCAACTTTAACAGGCCAGATGCTTCGGAGTTTGCTTCCCATACACACATCGCACCTTACAAAACTGGTTTCCAGCACTCAGAAAAACTACAGGATAGAAAACCAGGCTTAGCCCGATCCTTTGGGCAGTCGTAAGAGCTAAACAGTGGTTAATCATCGTGGCCAAGCCACGGGACTTCTGTCAGTATTTAAAGTCTGGAGCGCGGGGGTGAAGGAGACCACGGGTGACCCATTCTCGACCCACGGAGACGTCTCAGACCTAATCTTTTTTTCTCGGACTTGTTTCTGACAACGACGTGGAAACTCTTTGGGCTCACGCTTGGACTCTAGTGACGGGAGAGCCGCCCGCACTGGGTGGCGCGGCTCTGGGAGGCCTGGAGGCGGGGGCGCGGGGAGACCCACGCGGCTCGCGACGCGCCC
>CABHPH010121002.1:0-18982 GCA_902168325.1 Peromyscus nudipes | reverse complement strand
ACACACACACACACACACACACACACTCAGCCTGGGATCATGACAACACAAGCAAGATTGGACAGGGTGCCACATCGCTAAGCTGGAATATTTAGCACTTGAGAAGTATTAAGCAAGTTTTGAAGGAAGATGTTTTCAGCTTCTGATGTGTCTATTGAGATGGGGTTCACTGAAAGGCAAGGAGTACCTGGACACTTAGATAACAATATGGTTGTCTCCTCCATTTACCCAAAAAAATGAAGGGTGGGAATTGGCCACAAAGCTGTCTAGAAACCAACCCTATTGCTCTTTATCCCTCTTGCTTTAATAAGCCTGTGAGTACACCCTCCTGCTTCTCCTAAAAGATAGTCTCTTCTCTCTTGCTAGAGAACCAGGAATCTGGGGTTTGACCCCTGTCCTGCTATAGCCCCGGAATCCATTGGTCCTTGTGCCTTAAGCACTAACTGTATTCTGTCCTCTAACTCCCTTGTCCTCCTGTCGTGTCAAGAGGGCAGGACAGGGTGTCTAGTCAGCTCTGCCTACCCCAGACCAGGCGGCTTAAACAACAGATTTCACTTCCTCATAGGTCAGGAGGTTGTAATCCAAGGTCAAAGTGTTGGCAGGGTCCGTTTCTTCCGAGGCTTCTCTCCTTGGAATGCAGATGGTCACCTTCTCACTGTGTCCCCACCTGACTTCTGCACTGTGTGCACCTGTCCCTGGCGTCCCTTCCTCTGCTTAGAGGGGCAGCAGTCAATCCTGTTGTAGCAGGCCTGGCAGAGATGAGGCCATTCTCAAAGAGACAGTCAGGTCTGTCCATCTGACTTCCAGATCACTGAAACAATGGGCCCCTGAGAAATGGTATCATGTTGGGAGAAGGAAAAGGTGCCAGACAGAGAGGAGACTTGACTCCTAGAAAGAGATTTCACAGTCCCTACAACTCCTTAGACCCCTTTACAAGGTGGTGAGACTGGGGCCCAAATAGTGTGGGCAGGACCACACCTTCACGGGACTGCTTAGATATGCGTGACCGTGGCTCTCTAGATTCTTTTAGAGGCTTCTGGGGATCTCTTTGCTGCTAGCTCCTCTTCCCAATGTAGCCACCTCCTTTTGTGAACCTCCTCCTTTTCCTGCTTTCCTTTTCTTTTTATTTTTTTATTTTTGGTATTTTGAGAGAGGGTTTCTTGGTATAGCCTTGGCTGTCCTGGAACTCTCTCTCTGTAGACCAGGCTGGCCTCGAACTCACAGAGAACCGCCTACCTCTGCTTCCCAAATGCTGGGATCAAAGGTGTACACCACCACCACCCAGCTCCCTGCTTTCCACTCTTATGTGACTGATTTAATTGGCTTGTTGAGGACAGGTGGCTAGACCTAACTTGGGGCACTGGTTGTAACCTCCAAGTTTAATCACAAACAATGTTACAGTTGGGCTTCACTCATATGAGCCTCCCAGCTTTAATTATTTCATATTTACACAGTAAGGCAGAGGATTTCACTCTGTGCGCTTGGGAGAGTCATAGCTCAGTATTAGAAATTATTTTATTTGTTCATTTATGTAAAGTCTATGACGGCCCAGGCTGGCCTAGAACTCCAGCTTCACTGTTCTTAGCCTGCCAAGCTGTACACCAACAGAGACCACACAACAGAGAACTGACTCCTCCAGTTCCCTGCAGCCAGTTCGGCTGACCTATTCCTGCCCTGACTAGCCCAGTTCTGAAGCAATGCCTCAGGTAGTGACAGTGCCCCCAGCCTGAACCGTCTGGGGCTCACATGTGCCCTGTGTCACATGCTCACAGGTAACCATAAGAAGCATTTGGTCAACAGTCACATCGTTAATAAGCTACAGAGCCCAGTGCAAATCCAGGCAAAGTTCCTTCATGACCCCCCACCTCCCTGCTACTGCCAGAGCCCAGTGCAAATCCAGGCAAGTTTCTTCATGAGCCCCCCTCCCTGCTACTGCCTCTCTTTCCCCTAGGACATCTGCACATGGGTGTTCCATCTTCGTCATGTTAGGCATGGTGTCCTCGGAGTGGAGACGCTGGTACTGCAATGCTTCCTCTCATGCAGAGTAGACCCCGATTACCAGGCATGGCACATGGCACACCTGTGATCCCAGCATGAAGCAAACTCAGCAGGAGGACCAGGAGTCCAGGCCAGCCTGGGCTACACAATGAGCTTAAGGCTGGCCTGAGCTTCATAGTGAGTTTGAGTCCACCCTGGGCTACAAGAGACCCCATCTCAAATAGCTAAGCCACTGCTTTCAGAAGGTTCATAATAGAGCAGCAGGTGACAGCTCAGTCTCTCTCTCTCTCTCTCTCTCTCTCTCTCTCTCCCCTCTCCCCTCTCCCCTCTCTGCTTTGTGACTATCCAGAAATCAGTCCCCCAAAGCAGCAGATAGAATCTACTTCAAGGCTTTGAAGTGCTGTTCTTTTATGGAACAGCAGGCATGTGAGGCCCATAATTGTCTCTCTGAATAAAGCATTTGTTCACGAGTATCACAGCGAGAAAAATCACGGTGCAGGACTGCCCAGCAAGGCTGAGTTGCAGCAAGGTCAGGATGAAGCCTGGTGATTCCAGGGTCCTCCTGCAGGGGAGGGGCCAGCTGCCTGAAGCCAGGCCTCCAGTCTGTTACAAGCTGATTTTTCCACTCTCGGAAAATGATCTCAAACACATTTCTTCTTGTTATTTTTACTGCACTCATAACACCTGGATGCAAACCTGTTGTTCAAAGCACTCATGCTGCAGGAGTGGTGGCCCATGCCTTTAATCTCAGTACTCTGGAGGAAAAGGTAGGCACATCTCTGAGTTTATGTCCAGATGGGTGTGCTTAGAGAGTTACAGGCTAGCCAGAGCTAGTTGGTGAGACCCTAACGCAAAAAAAAAAAACAAAAGACAAAAAACAAACAAACAAAAAAACTTTCTCAAGCTGACTAGCTAGCAGGGAAAGAATCCATGATACACAAGTTTTGTTTTAGATTGTTTTTTGGTTTTTCCGCGATAAGGTTTCTCTGTGTAACAACTCTGGCTGTCCTGGAACTCACTTTGTAGATCAGGCTGACCTCAAACTCACAGAGATCCTCCTGCCTCTGCCTCCCAAGTGCTGGGATTAAAGGCATGTGCCACCACACCTGGCCTGAAATTAGGTTTTTGATAGGAAAAGCTCAATGTGAGTGACTGAATACTTTTAAAACATTATTTGGTGATGCGGAGATACAAAAGGGCTCACCTCTTAAGGTTATAAAAGTGTGCAAAGGCTGGGAATGTCTTAGCTCAACTAGATGTTCACAGAGCACTGGAGAAGCAAGCCTTGGGCTCCATCTCTACTACATCTCTACTACCACATCAACCAAGTGTGATGGTGCACACCTGTCTTTTAAGCACTCAGGAGGGGGAGACAGGAAGATCAACCTGTGTTACCAGAAACCCGGGGGCGGGGGGAGCACATGAGCTAACTGTATAAACTGATGACATGACCATCCCATAGTATCGTTAAGGGGAAGGTTAATTAGGTTAATAGATTGTAGATATGTGAGAGAGAACATCTAGAGGCATCTGCAAGTGTTCAGAGAAGAAGGAGATAGTAGTAGACTGAATATGGACAGCAGACGGGACCCGGCCACAACCAAAGCAGGAGTAGAGCGAATAGAGCAAGTGAGGAGATAGAGGGAAAGTACTGGAGAGCAGAGAGAGGGAGAGAGGGAGATAGAAGACAAGAAAGAATCAGCAGGGTTATGAGGAGAATGAGTAGCTGTGGGAGGGAAGCCCATGAGCTGGATAGAGTTTAGGGTAGGGGAGGAGGTGAGAAGGGCTGGGAGGCTAGCAAGGACTTTGAAATGTGTAACAGGTACTTGTGATACTAAGGGAGCCTGGAGGCCAGCATGCTCTTTGGTATAATAAATGGCTCAGATAGCCATTTGTCCCTTCTGCCTTTTAGAATCTGGGGAAATGGAGTTTCCTTTGGACCTGACAATAACATACATAAATATCCACTGCAAATGCAATATAGAGCAATAGGTCTTAATAGACTTGAATATCAAATATAAGAGACTATTATTTAATTTCAGATTCCACACTGCAACTGGCCTTAAATAAACTAGGGCAAGGGAGACGACTCAGCAGGTAAAAGCACTTGTTTCTCAAGCCTGGTGATCCCCATTTGTATCTCTGGACCCCGTGTAAAAACAAAAAGTGGCATTCATTGCTGCACACCTACAATCCCAGCATGCCTACCCTAATGATAGGAGGTAGAGATGGGAGAATCATCCAGAAGTTCATGGGCCAGCCTGGGACTCAGAGATCCACCTGCCTCTGCCTCCCAAGTGCAAGGATTAAAGATGTGCATTGAGACAGACATCCAGTTAAGAATTTTAGATCCCTTTCCAGGCGTCACTGTGCTGTGTTGTGGATAAATCATATCTCCCTGAGCAGCTACTTTGGCAGAGAGTTATCTTATTCATGCGCACAGTGGGCAGTTCAGAAATCTCTTGTGAGTTCTTTTTGCCTTAACTGCGTGCCTGAGTCTTTCATGCAGGAATGGAGCCCAGAGGCTGGTCAGGGATTTGGACAGACCTCCCATCACCACTGCATCACCAGTTCTGTACCTCTCTTTTCTGAGACTCCACCCACTCCCGTATTTCCCAGATGCAGCATTCATCCACACTTTTTCCTCCGATCCCTGCAGTAGCAGTTGAAGGCCCAGGACTGAAGGGGTCACCATGAAGAGAGCCTATGAGAGGCTTTCGGTGAAAGTGCAGCCCAGGGTCAGCAGAAGACTCCAGCATTTTGGAGATGCCTGTACCATGGGATGACCACCAAGAACAGCAGCAGCAGTGGAGTGGAGCCAGCTGGAGCCTAGAAGACAAGTTGTGTGTACTGCAGAGAGCAGAACTGGAGAAGCGACCCAAGCCCTTTGTAGAAGGCTAGAAAACCAGGAGTGGATCCCAGATATTGGACATCATGTTGTTTATACTGTTGGAGTTTGGTTTTGCTTTGTACAGATTGTGACTGCTGCTCTGGTCCGTTCCTCTTGAAGTAAGGAAGTACTTTATATTTTATTTTATAAGAGAGACTGAATTTTTTTTAAAAAAAGAGATTTAGGGGTTTTACAGAAAATTTGGAATTTAAAAGAGATGATATTTTCAATTTTAGTGTTATTTTTCAAGACAGGGTTTCTCTGTTGCCCTGGAGCTCCCTTTGTAGACCAGGATGGCCTTGAACTCAGAAATCTGCTTTCCTTTGCCTCCCAAGTACTGGGATCAAATGTGTGCTGCATCACTGCCCAGTTAAAAGATGATATTTTATTTATTTATTTATTTATTTATTTATTTATTTATTTGTTTGTTTGTTTGTTTGTTTGTTTGTTTTGTTCAAGATAGAATTTCTCTGTATAACAGCTCTGGCTGTCCTGGAACTCACTCTGTAGGCCAGGCTGGCCTCAAACTCACAGAGATCTGCCTGCCTCTGCCTCCTGAATGCTGGGATTAAAGGCATGCGCCACCACCACCCGGCAAGAGATGATATTTTTAAAACTTTTAAAGTGTTTGAATTTGTAAGGCTGTGGGACTTTTTAAATTTTTAAAATGTTTTATATTGTGTTATCTTTATTAATGTGTGGTCTTCGGGATTAACAAGAAAGGAAAGGTTGTGGCTTAACAGTGGTGTAGTTGTGTGTCAGACTGGAAAGGGGTCAGCTGTTCTGGCTAGTTTTATGCCTACTTGACACAAGCTAGAGTCATCAGAGAGGAAGGAGCCTCGATTGAGAAAATGCCTCCATAAAATGGGCTGTAGGCAAGTCTGTAGGGCATTTTCTTAATTAGTGATTGATGAGTGAGGGCCTAGCCCATTGTGGGTGATCCATCCCTGGGCTGGTCATCCTGGATTCTATAAGAAAGCAAGCTGAGCAAGCCATTAGGAGCAAGCCGGTAAGCAGCACCCCTCCATGGCCTCTGCATCAGCTCCTGCCTCCAGGTTCCTACCCTGTTTGGGTTCCCTGTCCTGACTTCCTTCAGTGATAAACAGTGATGTGGAAGTGTAAGCCAAATAAACCCTTTCCTCCCCATCTTGCTTTTGGTCATGGTGTTTTATCACAGCAGTAGAAACCCTGACTAAGATAGACCCCTACAGACGTGTTAAGCTATATTTATATTTTTTAAGTGAAGAAAACAAAATTAAAGATACATTGAAAAACTAAGGTCACCGTTGCAGAGTCAGGATTAAAAACAGACTCCAAGTAGCAGTAGATGACCTGCCTCTACCTGCCAGTGCTGCAGGGTCAAAGGCATGTGCCACCCTGCTGAGAGTGGCCGCATTATTGTTTTAAAGATCTAGCAGCTTTACCATGAAGAAATAACTTCCAATGCAGTATACATTGGGGTAAGGAAATATACCAGGGCTGCTGCTTCTATTTTTCCTCTACCTATAGATTTTACTTGTATATACATTATATACATAGCTACACACACACACACACACACACACACACACACACACACACACACATCCTATGTGTTCTTGTTTCCATTTTGTTTTTGTAACAAAACACTCCAACCAAAAGCAACTTAGGGGAAGAAAGGTTTATGTCATCTAATACTCGCAGGTCACAGTCTACCATCGAGGGAAGTCAAGGCAGGAATCCGAAGCAGGAACCTGAAGCAGAGACCATGGTGGAACACTATTTGCTGACTAGCTCTCTGGCTTGCTCACAGGCTCTTGCTCAGCTGGCTTCCTTATACAGCCCAGGAAATGATGTTGCCCACAGTGGACTGGGCCCTCCTGCATCAGTTAACTATCAAGATGGATATGCCCGTGGGCCGATCTGGTCCAGACAATTCCCCGTTGAAGCTGTGTCAGTTTGACAATTAAAGCTAACTAGGACAGCATGTATCTGTACTGCTCTTACAATTATATCTTTTACAATTTTTTCTGTGGCTAAGGGACCCATGAAACAAAAATACCTCTTATCTGCAAGCCCCTTGCCCAAGGACAGATAGTTCCTGAAGTGCTGGAGGTTATTGATAATAGAAGATAACAAGACACGTGTTTTCACTCCCCTAAACAAGTTTGTTTGACCCATCTGCACCGGATGTGCTTGATCATATGTGGGCAGAAGGTACATAGGCAAGAACTATGTGGGATTTATGCTTGTCCCTGATTGGACCTGATGGGAAATGCAATGAATTGTGGGTTTTCCTGCTTAAGCTCTTGCCATACTTGATTCTGGGCCATTTTCCAGGGACCTAGGTATAGACCTGGCTGGAGCCTATCCATCTTGCCAGAGCCCATCCACCTGGCCGGTATTTAATGAAAGCTTACTTCAAATTTGGCTTTAAACTATGGTAGTGGTCTTATTCTCGACCGCTGAGATTAACAGACAAACAGCCACATGGCAGGGAAGGGAGCTTTAGAGAAAAACTAAGCCCCAAGTGTCAAGGAAGCCCGAAGTGCTGAGGGAAGCATGCTTAGAAAAGAAGGGAAGGAGCAAAGGAGGAGATGCACTCTTCCGACCAATTCAGAAAAGCAGGCAGACTTACAAAGCTGCCCGGCTTCAGCCCAGGAAGTAACTGTGCTAGAGGCAGGGATTCAGAGAAGTTCAGTATCTCATTAAAGGATGAATTATTCCACCTATCTCTTTAGTATGGCCTAAGGTGGGCCCACCTTCCTAAGAGTCGTCCCTTTACAGAGTGATTGATCATACCCAACTGGAATGGTAGGGCTCCACCCAGACCAGAGATGCTATTCTCTTGACCCTGAGTTTTTCCTTAGTGGGCCTTTATTGCTACTCTAACATACAACCCCCTCTGGAAAGACAGCCCTAAAATCATTTAGGAAGCAAGTCAGGAATCAGAGCCCCTAAGCGCTGTTGGCCTTTGGCTTCTGGCAAGGATGACATTGCCAATCAAAATGAAGTCTCTTTCATGCAAACCACAATACCTTCAACTCCTTAATTAATCATTTAATTTGAGCAGCCTACACTGGAGCATGGAAACATTCCTATCTTGAACTAAGGCCAATAGGACATGTTTACTCTCCAGTTCAGCACCGATGGCAAGTCCCTTTATGAGATCGCTAGATTCTGTGCACAGTTTTGTCTACAACTCGTGGTTTTATTCTAAGCAACAGAGTTTATCAATAATTCAGGAAACAAGTCAGACCTTCTTTCAGTCGGCAGCATTACTGTCATTTGGCTGTAGAAACCTTCTGCATATGCCATCCCCTGAAGTCACTTGATGAGCTGTCTGTAAATTAGAGCGCTGATTAAATTAGGCTGAAGCCTGGAGACCTGAAAGGATCATCTTCTAGATGTTAGCTCCCACCCAGCTGCAGCAGTGAGCAACAAGAACCCCTGGCTTTCCTGTACAGTTGTCCCATGTCGCATGTTTGAATGGCTGCTGCCCAGAAGCTGATACCAAGTGCCTGTCACCTTGGACAACTGACTTTTAAGTTTTTGTTTGTTTTTTTAGTTTTTTGAGACAGGTTTTCTCTGTGTAGCCCTGGCTGTCCTGGAACTCACTATGTAGACCAGGCTGGCCTTGAACTCACAGAGATCCTCCTGTCTCTGCCTCCCGACTGTTAAGATTAAAGGTGTGTGCCACCACTGCCTGGCTACTCTTGGATATTCTTAAAAAAAAAAAAAGTAGTACACAGTCAACATTCAGAAGAAAAGAGACAGCTAGGATGAGGCTCAATTGGGGTAGTGTTTGCCTAGCACACAGCTCCCCACCCACCCACCCCACCCCCCACTTTGGCTTCCTGTACTGTATAAACCAGGCATGGTGGCACACATGCCTGTCAGCCCAGCGCTCAGGAGGTAGATTTAAGAGGAACAGGCATTTGAGGTTAGCTTCTGCTAGAAGGTGATTTTGAGGCCTTCCTGTACTATATGAGTCCCTGCCTTAAAAAGAAATTAATTTATTAAAATTAAGTTCAATAACTTAGAGATGCAGCATCAAAATTTTGCTCAATCTGACCTTCTTGTTGGCTGAAACCCAAAGTGATTTATTTTGTCAAATGAGTAAAGTTAGGAAGTGGGCACATACACACACACACACACACATACACACACACACACACACTTGCTCTGATTTTCCTCTAATAAAGCCACTTGGATTCAATCCCAAGGCTCCACCTGATGACCTTATCTGACTCTGTATTATCTTGCAAGGTTCCTCCTGTAAACACATGGTGGGACAGCTTCCATCCTCATAACTTCTTGCAATGGGGAATAGATTTTAATACACAGAGCCCTGGAGATGTGCAAACCCACATCCAAACACAGAACCCATACGTCAAATGACCTATTTTAAAAACCATTTAGATGCCCCCATCCGGTGTTTCTACAGTAACTTACAAGATCACCTGAAGTTCTGTTTAGAAGACGCGTTTTGTCCCTAACTGCTTGCATACAGCAAGCCGCCCACCAAGCAGCACTTCTGGTCCTTTGCATGTCCCAGCACGGGCAGCATGAGAATATTTGCATGTGTGCTTGAGATTGTTTGGTGAGCAGAAATGGCTGGCCTGACCCTTCCCTGGGCCCCAAGAACCAAAAGTGTCTGGGCAAACAGTGAGTAATGTTGGATGAGAAGCTGTTTCAAATAACCGGAGCTCTTTGGGCCTTTCTGGTTTAATTTTCTCTGAATTGTTAAGCAGAGACGCCAGTCAGAAACCTCATTCATCATCAGTAGGCAGAATAATAAAGAACAAACCATGTCACAATAATAGCATTTTCTTTATCATGATTGCTGTGTCTATAATAACAGGGAGTAACTGCTGCTTCTGGGTTTCCAACGACACGGCCCCACACTCTTCCTTTCCTGAGTGGCCTGAGCAGAGGCTCCTCCACAGGAAGGTTGTGAGAAGCAGCAAGCAGCCCTGCTCTGCCAAGGTCAGATGGCCACGAGAGAGAGCTCCATCTTTGTTCACAGACATACCTGCGGGGTGGGACTCAAGAGGCGAACCAATCAGGAACTTGAGGAGCTCAGAAACTTGACATAAAGGAGATGTCCACATTGGTACCCAGCCCGACACAGCTGTGGGTCAGAGCCAGAGGAATCAGGAAGGAAGGAGGGTGAAGATGTGCTAAGCAAGCTCTGTGCTTGGACTACGCATGCCCGGTTATCCATTGCCAAACTCCGCAGGTCACCGGTGTGAATGGTAACTCACAACTGACCATCGAAGCTGAAGTTACAAAACCACCACTGCAGAATCAGAGACACCAGGTCAGCCCGTGTCACTGTACATGCTGTCGGGGAAGCGTGGGCTGAGAGGACACGGTGACACGCTCATTATTTGTGTGCATGTCATGGCGCGGTCAGCCAGTTCTCCTGGCCCTGTGAGGACAGGTCCCAGCAAGAAGATCTGAGTGCAACTTTTGTGGTAATATGTGAGTTCTTTTCAGAGAAACAGGGTCTGTGTATGTGGCCCCATTGGTAGGGTGCATGCCTAGTATTCCATGAAGCTCTGGATTTGCTCTGTAACACTGTGTAAAATGGATGTGGAGGCACACACACACACACACACACACACACACACACACGTAATCCCTGAACTTGAGAAGTGGAGACAGAATGATTATGAGTTCAAAGTCATCCTCAGCTACATAGCAAGTTGAAGGTCAGTCTAGGCTACAAGAGACCTCCTTGGAGTGGGGGAGGGAAGATGGGACTGAGATGGCTCAGTTTTAGAGCTCATACTGATCTTCCAGTGGACTCAGGTTTGTTTCCCAGCAATACTCACACTGTTTGTAATTCCAGTTCAGTGGGTCCAACCCCTTTTCTGCCCTCTGTGGGCACTGCACTCGTGTACATACCTACACATATACTCATAATTAAAAATTTTTAAACTCTTTAAAAGAAAATAACAAAAAAGAAGGCTAGGCATTGTGGCACAAGCCTTTAAGTCTGAACTCTATGAGTTTGAGGCCAGCCTGGTCTAAATAGTAAGTTCCAGGACAGCCAGAACTATGTAATGAGACCGTGTCTTGAAAAAAAACAAACAAAACAACAAAAAATGACACCAGTCGCTGGTGAGGATGTGGGGAACTCAGAACCCTTATCTATTGCTGGTGAAAGTGTAAAGTGGTACAACCACCATAGAAATCAAAGTAGAGGTTCCTCAGAACACTGAAAATAAAACTATGACACCATCTAACTATATACCACTCCTGAATGCACACTTGAAGGACTCGCGGTCAACAAACCATGGAGAACTGTTGTGGTGGTTTGAATAGGAATTGCTCCCATAGGCTCATATAGTTGAATGCTTAGGGAGTGTGGCATTAGGGGGTATGGCCTTGTTGGGGTAGGTGTGCCCTTGTTGGAGGAAGTGTGTCACTGGGGGTGGGCTTTGGGATTTCAAAGCACAAGCCTGTCCCAGGCTCTCTCTCTTCCTGCTGCCTGTGGATCCAGATGTAGAACTCTCAGATTCTTCCCCAGCACCATGTCTGCCTGTATGTTGTCTGCTTCCCACCATGCTGATAATGGACTAAACCTCTGGAACTGTAAGCTAGCCCCAATTAAATGCTTCCCTTTATAGAGTTGCTGTGGCCATGGTGTCTCTTCACAGAAATAGAACATTGACTAAGACACTTGTACATTCCTGATTATAGCTGCTTTATTCACAATAGTCAGGAAATAGGACAAGCCTAGGGCACAGTAGCAGATGAGTGGATAAAGAAATTGTGACATGTATTCACAACGGAGTTTTGTTTAGCTGTAAAGAAGAAATTATGTCATTTGCTGGAAAATGGCTGGAATTGGAGATCAGCATGTTAAGTGAAACAAGTCAGACTCAGAAAGACAAGTATCACGCGTTCTTTCCTGTATGTGGAAAACAAAAGAAAACACAGCTCTACGCACATCTCTCTTCAGTAGCCCACTCATTTCTTCAGTAGCCCATTGTCCTTAGCAGAGTCGGATGCAGCCTTCTGTGGCAGGAGAAGAGCGAGGAGAGGAAGGCACTGAGATCAGCTTGTGTACAAAGCCTGTGATGGTGAGACTTCCTTGTCAACTTGACAGAGTGCAGAATCACCTCAGACAGGCCTCTGAGCATGCCTGAAGGCAGCTGTCTTGATTACATGAAGACAGAAAGTCCTGCCCACTGTGGGTGGCGCCATTCCCTGGCTGGGAGTTAGAAACCTTAGCAGCAGCATGCATTCATCACTCTCAGCTTTGAGACTGTGGGTACAACATGAGCAAATCCATTAAGCTCATGCCACCTTGACTTCTCTTTCTCTCTTAAGTTGCTTTTGTCAGGATTTTATTACATCAATAAGAAAAGCAACCAAGACAAATTTTGCAGACAGATGGTACCACCCAGAGTGGGGAGGTCTTCCAACCTCAATTAATGCAATTAACCCTCAAGGGTTGGCTGAATCTGCAGATTCAGAGCATTCTCAGTCATACTCAGAAACAACGTAGTATTAGATAGCTGGTCAACCCTTAGCCTAGTCATGTTGACACAAGAAATTAGCCAAGACATTGGCCGAGTGATAAAATCTGTAAAGGAAAAAAGAAGACACAGAGACAGAGAGACAGAGAGACAGAATACACTGGGACTTTCTGCTATTACCAGTAAATGGGAGACATGCTTCTTACTACATACTTGCTCATAAAATGTGTTGATCATGTTTGCCTTTGAACTGAAATTAGGTGATAAAAGTAGGCTAGTATGGCAGGTGTGGGAAGGCTTCACATCGAACATGTATACATGTATTTTAGAAGAAGTCTACATACATAAGTTTTAGTATGGAAATCTATATACAGACTTGACCACTGGTCATTGCAGGGAGATCAGGGGGAGAAGGGAAGGCTAGTGTTTCTCTATACTGCTATATCATATTTCTTCCATATTCTATGACCTTAAAAATATGTGAAAACCTCTTTGTCTACTTGAGTCAAGTCTGAGTCTAATGTTACCTATAGTGGGCGTCAATCATCTGAAATCACCTACTGTTGAAAAAGATAGGGAACCCTAGCAACTGCATGGAGCTGTATGAGCTGGGCCATGTAGGAGGTGTGCTAGGTTTGTACAAAAATCTGCCAAATACTCAGGATGCACAGTCCGATAAGGCACTGATAGGGCTAAGTTGCATACTGCCAGTTGCTAGCTGGAAATCCTCATTCCTAGGTTTCAGAGTGTGACTATATTTGGAGGCAGAGTCTTTAAAGAAGTGATTCAGTTAAAATGAGGTCACTAGGGTGGGCTCTAATCCAACATTACTGGTATCATTACAAGAATAGGAGATTATGAGACAGAGAGAGAGAGAGAGAGAGAGAGAGAGAGAGAGAGAGGAGAGGAGAGGAGAGAAAGGGGAGAGGTCATATGAGGACACAAAGAGAAGATGCCCTGCTCACAATTCAACTCGAACTTGAATTTCCCGCCTCCAAATTGTAAGAAAATAGAAATCTGTTGTTTAAACTGCCCAGGCTGTGGTTTTTCCTTAGGCAGAAAACAAAGCCAGACAGCCACATCCTGCTGTCTCTGGCATGTCTCCATTCTTTTTTTTTTTTGGTTTCAAGACAGGGTTTCTCTATGTAACAGCTCTGGTTCTCCTGGAACTTGCTTTGTAGACCAGGCTGGCCTTGAACTCACAGAAATCTGCCTGGCTCTGCCTCCTGAGTGCTAGGATTAAAGGTGTGTACCGCCACCACCCAGCTCCATTCTTCTCTTTAAAATTGTGTGTGTGTGTGTGTGTGTGTGTGTGTATGTGCGCACATGAGTAGAGATGTGCCACAGTGAGTGTGTAAAGGTCAGAGACAGCCTCTAGTGCCAGTCCTCACCTTCTGCCCGTGTTTGAGGCTGGATCTCTTGTTGCTAGCCAGATGGCTCCTGGGGATTCTCTGGTTTCTGTCTCCCATCTCCTTATAGGAATTATAGGCACATCATGCTACAAGGATGGGTTTTGCTTGGGTTCTGGGGATTCGAACTCAGACCCTCACACTTGTTCACCTGACCCACTAAGCTACTTCTTAGCGCTAGCACCTTTCCACCCTAATAGGATGCTTAAAAGCAAAGATGAACCTCTTTATGTGTCTTTACCATTTGTTCAGCAGTTCAACTTTTATTTATTTTTATTTTCTATGTATGAGTGTTTGCCTGCATATATGTATGTGTACCATGTGTGCACAGAGCCCTCAGAAGCCAGAAGAATATATTGGATCTCCTGAAACCAGAGCTATAGATGTTTTTAAGAGCTGTGTGGGTGCTGGGAACCAAACCCGGGGTTCTCTGCAAGAGCAGCTAGTGTTCTTAACCACTGAGCCTCCAGTTCTAACATTTCAACTTTTAAAATGAGGTCACTAGGATGGGCTCTAATCTGATATAACTGGTATTCTTACACTTCCCACAATCCTTTGGTTTTTACCCTCAGAATTATCAGGTGCAATGAAGAGCATCAGAGATTCCTGTTTTACAGATGAAGAAACTAAGCAGAGACGGAGTAAGTAAGTTGACTGGCATCTCATGGCAAATGGTCTCCTGAGCCGTTTTCCAGCCTGTGTGAACATCTGTAACCAAGGAGGGTGGAGAGGTGGAAGGAAGGGAGAGGAGGAGGAAGAGAAGAGGGTTGTTAGATCTGGAAGCCAGGTGCACAGTTGCTTGTGAATGACTTGCCTTGCATCAGTGACCCACGAAGTGCCCTGTGAGTATAAGTCTGGGGGCAGGTTGTGGAAGATGCTTTTACCATGGTCTCCTGGGCCTCTGACCGATTCATTTCAGGAATATCTCAACTGGAAAGAATACCACAAAACTTCACAAAATAGACGTTCTCTGAATTTTACTGTGTATGTCTCTTCCTGATTCAGATCTTAGTCCTAATTTAGTCTTTATTTGGTAGAAATGGAATTTTAGTAAGATTTGTTTAAGTAAGTCACATGCTTCAATGGCAGACTATTTACAGCAAATAAATAAGTAAAATGAGTTTAAAATAATGTTAGCAAACCAGCAGTGGTTGGCTCAATGCCATCTCCTCTCGGGGACATGAAGAGTGGCTGAGCACTGTGTGTGGAGAACAGATTGCTGCCCATGAGGTCTATTAGAAATTAACAGCTAGGCAGATGCTCCTGACGGTTCTGTTATCGTTGAAGATTCAACATTCAGGGGCTGCTCTCATTCTAGAAGAATGTGTAACAACAAACTAGCATATTTTCCTTCACATCTTAATAAGGATTGATTTGTAAAGATGCATATAAGGCATTAGTGAATGACCTAGGACTGGGGAATGCAGCTCAGTTAGTAGACAGCTTCCCTAGTATGCATAAGATCCTGGGTCACATCCCTAGCATGGAGGCAGATGTAGTAGCACCTGCCTGTGCTGCTACAGGAAATAGAGACAGGAGGATCAGAAGTTTAAGGTCAGGGACTGGGGAGCTGGCTTAGAGGTCGACTTCTTGCTGAATAATATCCAAGTTGGGTTCCTAGCACTGGTTTGGATATCTTAGAACTACCTGTAACTCCAGCTCTAGGGACCTGATGGCCTCTGAGGGCATCTGCATAAACATGCACACACACAGGCGCCCACATATAATGAAAACAAACATTTAAAAAAGTAAGACTTAAGAAAAGTTCAAGGTCATCCTTGGTTACCTGGTGAATTGGAGACCAGCCAGGGCTTCATGAGACCCCACTTCACTAATCAAACAAAACTACACTGATTAACTAATAACTTTTATTACATCAGAAGCCTAAGGTAGATAGAGACAACAAAAGCAGACAGTGGATTTAGAATCCTCTAAATACGGTGAAGGCTGCTGGAATGATGCTGGGTCAGTCGTCACATTAACAAGTTCTCTGCTCGGAGGTCAACTGGAGCTGGTTTAATTCAGAGCCCCTCCCCAGTATGTAATAGGCAATTGATTACTTTCCCCAAACTCCCCAGAATGTAATAGGTGACCGATTACTTTCCCCAAGGTGACTTGAACGACCTTGGAAGGATTTTTAACTCCTCAAGGAGGTCTCCTATTCTTTGGCCTTCTGTTCTATGAGGTGCTATCTAGTACCTTGAATAAATAATTCCTCATGACCACACCCTAGTCTGACATAGTTTCCCAGTGCATAGCTAATGTGATGGTTTGAATGAGAATGCCCCCCCACCCTGCCCCGTCCATAGGCTCATAGGTTTGACTGCTGAGTCCCCAGTTAGTGGAACTGTTTGGGAAGAATTAAAAGATGTGGCCTTGTTGGAAGAGGTGTGTCACTGAGGGTGGGCTTTGAGGTTTCACAACCCGACCGCAGGCCCAGTATTTCTCTCTGTCTGCTGCCTGTGATCAGTATACGAAGCTCTTAGCTACGGTTCCAGCACCGTGCTTGTCTGCTTCCTACCATGATCACGGACTAAACCTCTGAAACTGTAAGCACGCTCCCAGTTAAAAGCTTTCCTTTATAGAGTTGCTTTGGTCATGTCTTGGTCTCTTCACAGCGGTAGAATGGTAACTAAGACAGCTGACTTCAGTAGTGATGGAAGAACACCCAAGCAGGCCTGTGATTTCCTACACACCTATAGATAACAGACAAGACGCTGGCACCTTCTGAAGTCCAAACTACCTTACTTACAAAGTACAGTTAGTGCAGGAGTCGGAGGAATCAAAGCTCCAAAACTCCAGAGAAGCTCTGCTAGGAGATGGGGTAGAAGAACTGGAGATGCACTCCTCTTTGAAATTCCCAAACATCTAAGCACCTAAAACTGAGATGCCAAAATATGCCTTTAAAAAGCAGAGAGCCTATAGGGATTTGGAGCTGTAGCTCAGGCAATAGAGTGCTGACCTAGCATGCATGACGTCCTGAGTTTGAGCCCCAGCACCATGTAAACCAGGCATGGATGAACATTCCTACAATCTCAGTATGTCGAGGTGTAGGCCGGAGGAGTAGCAGTTCAAACTCAGCTTAGTGATCTCAGAATGAGCGCTGAGTGATCTCAGAGTGATCTCAGAATAACTCTCTTCCTCTGCATCCCAGAAGGCAGGCACCTTCCAGCCCCCAGGACTCCAAAGAGCACTGTGGACATGGGGTGGATGTGTGTCTTTCAAAGCTCAACTTGCCTGACACCAATAAGGGACGGACTTTACATTGGGAATAGAACCACGTCCAGGGCAGATTTCACAGGACTGCGGTCATTCTTATCTTATGAAAAGTATTACTATGGCCTCTGTTTGTGCTCAGAAAGGTGGCTGATTTCCATCAGATCACTGGCGCTGTCTGGGAAGGATGTGAGTCACACTAGGGTGGATTGACAGGAGAGGAGCCTGGGCTGTAAGTTCCATACGAGGCAGCTGGTGGAAGGTGAAGTTTCTCGAGTCAGACAGTCACCATCTTCCTGGGAAAGCCACTACCCATGTTGGGTGAAGACTTTACAGTGTGGCTGCTTTAGGGCCACACATGCCCCTGTCAGTGACCCCTCACCCACGCTCTGTAAGTAAGCCCAACAAACTCTTTGGTTCCTTCACAATAGGCTGCCTGTTATTACTAGCAAATAAGAGAGCATACTCGTAACTTTTCATTTGTATTTGATTTTTAAATTTTTATTATCATTGCACATGTGAATGATGTATGTATGGACACCGAGCACATGTGTGCAGGTCAGAGGACAAATTTGTGAAGCTGGTTCCCCCCCCCACACACACACACTTTTCTGTGCGTTCAGAAGTTCAAACCCAGGTGAGAACCTTTACTGGCAGAGCCATCTCGCTGGTCTTGCTTTACCTTGTGACAGGGTTTCATGTAGTCCAGGCTAGCCCAAATTGGCCATGTAGCCAAAAATGACCTTGAACTTCTGATCTTCCTGACTCCATCTCCCAAGTGCTGACATCCCAGGAATGAGCCACCACACTCAGATTCAGTCATTCCTGATACTGTTAATTCTTCATGGGGAAGGGCTCAGCCTCATCGCTGGAGGGATGTAGCCAGACAGTGGTAGGGAAGGACTGCTTCCCACCGTGGTCCCATATATAACATCATCAGAAAGTTGGAGCCAATGAGGCCACAGATAACGCAGATGGTAACACAGAAACACAAAAGGACAGACGGCCATACTCTAGCTAGTTGTTTGCTTTTGGGTTGTTTGTTTTGTACAGTGCGTGTGAGTGTGTGTGTGTGTGTGTGTGTGTGTGTGTGAGTGTGAGAGAGAGAGAGAGAGAGAGAGAGAGAGAGAGAGAGAGCACTCATGTGTGGAGGACAGGACAGCTTTTGGAAGCTGGTTTTCTCCTTCCATCGCATGAGTTCTGTGGTTTGAACTCAGGCAGTCAGGCTTGACAGCGAACACTCCTACCCACAATTCCATCTCACCAGCCCTACTTCAGATTTTTACTGAAAATTCTCTTTCTGAGCTTTCAATATTGTCCTGAAAACATTAAATAAACGTTTTCATTTATTTTTCATGTTTACTACTTAAATAAATCAAGCAGTTCAAGTTGCAGGCTATCTCACTCCATTCATTCCTGGATAAGAAATACCCTGTTGTCCAGCTTGTCCACACTATATTTACTACCTGCCTGCCAGTTGCTTAGCTGTTTTAGCCATCAGACTGAAAGTTACTATACAGGGTGTTCCTATTTAAGAAACGGCTGTTTTACTAATAACTGCCCCAATCACCTGAGCAGTGATGCCTCCAATTCCATGCAACTGTCACTGCCTCCTCCTTCTCTTCTTCTTGAGACAGGGTTTCTCTGTGAAACAGTCCTGGCTGTCCTCAAACTCAGAGATCTGCCTGCCTCTGCCTCCCAAGTGGTGGGATTAAAGGTGTGCACCACCACACCTGGCTCCATGCTTCTTTTAAACGCAAGGGTTAAAAGCATTCTTTTAATAAAGAGGAAACAATTGAAATGTCATGGTTACTAATACCTATGGTAACAACAACTCATCCATCTGTAAAATTGTGAGGAAGAAGAGATGTGTGTTCATTGTGTTGTATTTCAAACTGCAAACGTTCCAGAGATTTCCAGTGTGGTACTATCCCAGCTTTGTGGAAGGGCAGGCACCACTGGGCTCCCCCAAACATAAGCACTTGCTCCATGGGGAG
>CABHPH010121000.1:45230-60575 GCA_902168325.1 Peromyscus nudipes | reverse complement strand
TTGCATCTTTTTATTATCCTTCGACATCCATTCCAGCACTAAACCAAGGCAATTCAGTCTCCCTATTGCTACTCTCAGAAGTCCCAGGAGGGGACCTGGCCTGGAATATTACATCTCTGGTGTATTCATAGTGGTTTTAAAGGGTGGTTGTTGAATCAATGCTCAATTTATTATCTGCATTTTCACAGATAGTTACTTCAATGAGACTCAACTTCCTTATTGATGTATCCATTTACTCAAAAAGTGTAGATTGGGAGTCGACCCAGTACCAGGAACTCAACTGAGGATTTGGAACTGAAGGAAAATTTCAAACTAACCTATTCTTACGGGCTTTCATTCTCGTGCAGAAAGAGAATCTTTAAAAAGGATTTTGAAGGTGAAACATGTTAAATGGAGCTGAAGCACCGGAGAAAAACAAGGACCAGGGCATGAGGAAGCTGCATTTCCCCAAGACCAGTAGAGAAAACAAACCAGGTGAGTTTCGTCTGTTGGGAGGATGGTGGCAGCGCCTCTCTTATTGATTAAAGGTGCTCCCTTCAAGGGAAGTGCTTAGTAGAGAGGCCATTAGACTTAGTTATTATCATTTTCCTTTCTAGTTAAAACCACGAGTTTCACTTCCCTCCCGTGAGTCCCACCTTTCAATTTCTTCCCCCTCTAGAATGTTCTTTGAGAAAGCACTGTTCTTCATTGTTTCCACCTTTTCCTCATAGAAAGCCAGCTTGACTAAATCTCCCTTCATGACTGGTCCTGCCTACCAAACAGGCTTGGTCTTGTCCTTCACAACCTGTGACCTCTGTCTCTTTGACCTGCATTGCTGAATACTCACACAAGAAGCCATGGCATGCTTTCCCAAGCTCCTTTCTGCCTTTGTGTTGGCTCCTCTCTTTGTCTGGAACATTTGCTTGTCTTTTCTACCTAGCAGAGTTTGTGGTGCCTTCAAGTCTAGCTGATGAGTGACATTTTTGAAAACTTTCACAGATTTCCTGGCTGACCTAACTAACCTTATCTTCTGATTCAGCTGTATTCTAAAGGAGCTTGGATATAAAAGTTATAGAAGTCACTTATTTGGGGTGTATAATCTGATTGGTTATTTTATATTTACAGAATTGCATAACTGTCACCATAACTTAATTTTAGAATATATATATATTATCTTTGAAAGTAACCTTGTGCAGATTACCAATGTTCTGGTGTCGATGATAAATGCCCCCTAAAGCTATGTGCTAAAAGTTACACCCAGGGCTGCTGGGGCTATTAGGAGGCAATAGAAACTCGGAGAGGGGAGGCCTGGTTGGAGGAAGTATGTCATAGGGAGATTCCTATTTTTGTGGCTTTTGTTTTGTATTTTAGACTGGGTCTCACTCTTTAACACAAGTTGGCCTCAAACTCTATAGCCTTGGCTGACCTCAAAGCCACTGCAGCCTTCCTGCCTTATCCTCCTGAATGCTGACTATAGGCGTGAACCACCAAGCCTGGCTGGTGGAGAGCATGGGGCTGCCCTTCCTAAGTCCCTGCTTCCTTTCCCTCCAGGTCTCAGTCTGTCCCTCTCCCTCTTTTTCCTTCTCTTCCTGTCTTCTCTCTCCTGAGATAAGCAGCTTTGCTCCACCCATCCCTGTGTCCCACATCACCGTGAGGCAGACCTGATGAGGCCAAGCAACCATGGACTGGAACTTCTGAAACTGGAATGGAGGTGAAGTTGTCTCTGCCAGCTGTTTGCTACAATGACAGAAAGCTGGTTAGCATACTCGTTTTTATGAAGTGGCATGCTGTATTCTGATTGAAAATCTGCCTTCCCACTAGACCAGTGTTCCAAAGGAATATGGGATCTTTTCATTGCGTCTCCTAAGGTTTGGCACTGTCTTGTCAAATGGTTTTGCTTTCAGACGGGATCTCACTTATGCTGCTCTGGATGCCTTTGAACTCACAGACATTTGCCTACTTCTGCCTCCTCTCAAGAAGTCCTGGCAGGAAATCCAAGCCCGCCACACATTGCCTGTTCTTGGCCACTTTTTTGGAACCTTGATGCAAGCCCTTATGACCCTGTAATTCTTGAATTTTGCACAATTGCAAAAGTAGCACCCTGTGACTACGCTGCCAAGTTCCTTTGCCAGCTTAAGCTGTACTCTGGCTCTGGCACCTTCTGCTATAGTACTACTGGCCACTGTGGTGACTGAACACTGGAAACGCTTCTCTGGGGGCTTGTTTTCAAGCAGGGGCCCCTTTAGCTGTTGTTCCCAGTCTCTTTCCTTTCACATTGATGAGCAGTTTTACAAGTTGGAGCTTCCAGGGGTGGCCCTGCTCCAGGGCACCTGTCTTAGTTGATTTTTTTGTTGCTGTGATAAAATACTCTGACTAAAGCACCTGAAGGAAGGAAGGGCTATGGCTTGCAATTTGAGGTTGCAATCTGTCATGATGGGGAACTCACAGTGGCAGGAGCTTGAAGCTGGTTATAAACATCCACAGTCACTGGACGGTGGTGATGCACACCTTTGATCCCAGCACTGGGGAGGCAGAGGCAGGTGAATCTCTGTGAGTTCGAGGCCAGCCTGGTCCACATAGTGAGTTCCAAGACAGCCAGAGCTACACAGAGAAACTCTGTCTCAAAAAACCAGAACCAAACCAACCAACCAACCAAACAAACAAAAACCAAATATCCAAGAAACAGAGAAAGATTAATGCCTGTGCTCAGCTCACTTTCTTCTTTTCACACAGTTCAGGGAATGTGTGCCACCCACAGGTATGTCTTCCCACAGCCTGATCAAGATAACTCCTACAAAGGCATTCTCAGAAGCACAATCTCCCCGGTGATTCCAGATCTTATCAAGTAGACAGTTGAGATCAGCCCACAGCACCATGCCCGCTGTTATAGCTCCTTTCCTGGCACCTACCTTGTGTGCAACTTTAAACGTGTTCCTGCTCCTTGGGGTGGATTAAATGAGAATGACCTCTATAGGCTCATATGTTTGAATACTTGGTCCCCCTTTGGTGGAACTGTTTGGGAAGGGTTAGAGGTGTGGCCTCGTTGGAGGAGGCGTGTTACAGGGGATGGGCTTTGGGGTTTCAAAAGACATGCGTTGTCATCCCCAGTGATTCATTTTCGGTCTCCTACTTTCTGATCAAGAAGTAAGACCTCAGCTGTTCCTGCTGCCTTGCCATCACGGACTCTCACCCTCTGAAAACATAAGCCCAGATTAAACACATTCTTTTGTAAGTTGCCTTGGTCCTAGTGTTTTATCAGGACAATAGAAAAGTAACTGAGATACTCCTTTTCTTGCCAAATTGTACTCCCCTTCCCCCTCCCCCCCTTCTGGCTCTGTTTGCTGCCTTTTCTTACAGAAAACGTGAATAAAAGCAGTGAGCTGGCTGGAGAAATGGCTCAGCAGTTAAGAACTGGACTGCTCTTTTAGGAGACCTGAGTCCAGCTACCATCACCACAGCCGGCGGCTTCTAACCACCCATAACTCTGCCTTTTGCCTTGGCAGGTGCTTGTACTCAAATGCATGTACCCTCACACACACACACACACACACACACACACACACACACACACACACACAATTAAAAATATATCTTTTTTTTTTAAGTAGTGAACCGTAGCCATATCATAGCCTGAGTCCTATGCTGTCTGGGAATTTCTTCTGCCAAACAAATTCGTTCGTTACCTTTTTAATAACTTTTTTTCATTTTTTAAACGTAATTACATAATTTCCTCTATTCCCTTTATTCCCTCCAAACCCTCTCCTCTGTCTCTTAAAGTCCTGGCCTCTTTTGTTGTTACCTGTATACATATATGTATTCCTAAATACATAAATACAACCTGCTCAGTCTGTATAATGTT
Source organism: Peromyscus nudipes (assembly GCA_902168325.1). Classification (NCBI taxonomy): domain Eukaryota; kingdom Metazoa; phylum Chordata; class Mammalia; order Rodentia; family Cricetidae; genus Peromyscus; species Peromyscus nudipes. The sequence goes on along the minus strand of CABHPH010121000.1, from coordinate 56,737 downwards.
AGCTGCGTGTATACGATCTCAGGGCTGACCACTTGAATTCATTCTCATTTGAGTTCTCAGGACACAGGCAGGCTGCAGTCATATTCCTTGCCAGAGTGTCATGCATGAATAGCCTCTAGCCCAGTTTCCAATACAGTCCTTGTTACTCTCTGAAGCCTTATGAGGCAGAATCTCACTGTCTAAACTTTCTATTGGCATTCTGACCTACTCTCCCACACTTCCATCAGCATATCCCATTCAGCTCTGCTTACAACACTGTGGAGCAGTGGTTCTCAACCTTCCTAATGCTGCGACCCTTGAATACAATTCCTCATGTGTGGTGACCCCCAACCATAAAATTATTTTCATCGTTACTTTATAACTGTAATTTTGCTGCTGTTACAAATCTTTATGTAAATGTCTGATGTGCAGGATATCTGATATGTGAAAGGGTCATTTGACCTCCCAGTGGGGTCGAGACCCACAGGTTGAGACCCACAGGTCTGTACTGTAATTTTCTCTCACAAACCAGTCCCGAAGGCTTACAACCATGCCGTCAGCAGTCTGGACCCAGCCCTACTTCTCGGCAGGCTGTCGTCTGTGGCTTTTTACTTTTGTCGTCACTGTGATCGAATACTTGACGAAGCCACTGGAGGGAAGGGGCACCCGAGTTGAGAAGACAGAGTCCATCACGACAAGGAAGGTGTGTGGCTGTGGGAACTTGAGGTGGCCAGTATGTCGTGTCCACAGGCAATAAGCAGAGAGAGGTGAATGCTGGTGCGCTGCTGGCTCCCTCCTTGTTCCTTTTATTTCATCTGGGATCCCAGCCTCGTGATTGGTGCCACCCACATCAAGGTAGGTCTTCCCTCAGCTAAACTCTGAGAACTCCCCAAGATGGCCTTGGAGATGTGTCTCCTTGGTGACCCCTAGTCTCTGCAAGTTGACAGTGATGGTTGTCATAAGTCATTGCTAACAGGCTGGGCGCTCTCCAAGGGTCAGTGCAAAGTGAAAGGGTGACCATTCCACTGACATTGGTTTTAAAGCTGATGCTTGTTCTTTCAAACTATTAACCATCTTTGTTACCACCTGCTGTGTGAGGCAGGAGCCATCTTGGACAGACTTCGATATCAGTGTTCTTTACAGTACAAGCCGACTATGCCCAGAAGCATTCCTGCCTAAAATGTTAACATCCTTACAAACATGCTCTATGACCTGGAGCAAAGCATGTCAAAATATGCATCAGTCTTCCAGTATGACCTTAAGCTGAGCATTCTCAGAAATGTACTTTTTTTTCCAAGACAGGGTTTCTCTGTGTAGCCCTGACTGTCCTGGAACTCTCTCTGTAGACAAGGCTGACCTCTAGCATCCGCCTCTACCTTCTGAGTGCTGGGATTAAAGGCATGGACCACCACTGCTGGGCTTGGAAATGTACTTCTTAACAGAGCATGCTCAAGGATGTGCCAATGCTTAACAATGCTTTATCTATAGGAATATATATATATATATATATAAATTATCCCATATAGCTTTCCTTTCATCTTGCTCATACACACACACACACACACACACACACACACACACACATGTATATGTATGTATGTATGTGTATGTATATGCTGTACTGGCATGTTTCAGCCCCAGCAAGCAGCAGAACTTGGCAGCTTTGGCTATGTGGTCCTGGCTTTAGAGTTAAGGGTAGAAGAAAGGGGTTATGGAATTTGCTTCTGTGCCTAAAGAAAGCCGAATGAAGAACTAAAGAATCCATTTCATGAAACTGTGAAGTTGAAGCCTGGGTTGCCTAGGAGACCCCAAGATTTTGGAGATGCCAGAGCCATGAGATACCTGAAGAGGAAAACTGCTGAGCAAGGAGTGGAACCAGCCCAAGAGAATGACGTGTGTTGTGTTCATCAAAACTGAAAGCAGTTGGAGATCTGAAGAACATTTTGACATCAGACATGGGGATGCAGAGTTTGGAGTTTGCCCAGCTGGTTTTCGGTCTTGCTTTGGTCCAGTATTTCCTCACTATGCTCCCTTCCCTATGTTTTGAAATGGTAATATATATTCTGTGCTATTGTGATCTCTTCTTTTTTTTTCATTTTTATTTTATAAGGAATTACAGTTAAGAGATTGCATGAATATTGGAAGAGACTTTGAACTTTAGACATTTAAATAAGTTTGAGATTGTTATAGACGATGGGGACTTTTAAAGTTGGACTGAATGCATTTTTGCATTATGAGATGACTATTAGCCTTTGTGGGCCTGGGAGAGGAATACGGTGGTTTGAAAGAAAATGGCCCCCAAAGGGTGTGGTCTTGTTGTCAGAAGTGTGTCACTGTGGAAGCGGGCCTTGAGGTCTCATATATGCTGAAGCCATGCCCAGTGAGATAGTTCACATACACACACACACACACACACACACACACACACACACACACACACACACGCTTCCTGAATAAAGTCCCTATCTTCCTCTCTTCAAGGAGGATATTGCTTGGGACAGAACTCCTGTGCTCTCCTTACCTGTTGCAGGCAATCCTTTCTCTGCCCTTTCTGTATTGACTGTGCTTGCTTTGGCTTTGTATTCATTAAGTTAGGAACCTACAACACTCAGTTATACAAACTTGAAATGTACTTATTTTTACCCTTTTATTTCCAAGAAAATACCCCATCCTGCTTTTACTTCAGTTGCTTAAACATACCACATCTGCTTAGTCAAAAGACTTTAAATGGTTTTGGGGTTTGGCAAGATGGAATGTCAGTTTGGGTCATCTGTTTGACACCAGTCAGTATCTTAGATTTAGATACCTAGCTTATTGGTGGTATCATTTATGGCAGCTGTAGTGGGCAGGGTCAGCAGAGTCAGCTTTCTGACCATGATGCAGGAAAGGCAGGAGGCTAGGCCAGGAAGGGCTTCAGATGGAGGTGTGGCTGAAGGAGTTGCAGCCATCCCAGGGAGAGCATCTGGAGAAGTCCCACACTGCAAGAGATGGTCAGTCACTGGGCTCCTGTTGTCCCTGGTTAAAGACTGAAGGTGCCACGTGGCACTGTGGCCAACCATCTGCCACAGACTTGCTTCTGTCAGGACACCTCTTTGCCATTTCCGCCTCTGTCCCTTCTGTACATGTTAGTAGTCACAGACATTGCATTATCCCATATGGCTTCCTTTCCCCTGCCCATACCATTTATGAAATTTGCCCAATCATCAACTTGAATGCTGCCTTGTTCCTGGTAGCAACCTAACTGATACCAAGATAATGGTTTCTCAGGAACAGTAGGCACACACGACTGACTGGAGTGGGAAGTGATGGAGACACGAGTCAGTGAGGGTTTCTCTTCTGGAAGACAAAGTAGAGGAGTGAGCAAGAAGCTCAAGAGGACCGAAGGAAGGTTTTGCTTTTCTTTTTGTTTACTCTGTAGTGTGACATCATGTATCCCAGTGGAATGGCCTACGAGGAAGTCATTCTTCTACCCAAGTGACTGCAGGAAAAAAGCCCTTGAGTGGGTCAAAGGTGACGACATCCAGTCACTCACCATACCTTAGAGGGATACCGCAATGCCCAGATGCAGTTTTCTTTCCTTGATGGTTTCCGTTTTCTCAGGAAAAGAACTAGGCCCAGAGTCAATGTGATGGTATTTGGGAAGAGAACTGGAAAACTCATGGGAGGGTGAGTGGATTAGAGGAACATAATCAGACAGCTGGGCCTTCTTGAGATTTTTGGACATGAAATGAAAGTGAACTCATAAGCAGATACACATAATTTTTCTGCAGCCACACTTTCCTGCCTGCATACAGGTGTAGAGGAGGTAGGAATGTTTTTGTCAGGCTGGTGTGACGGGAGCAAGGATATTAAATATGTATGCAGATGAGGACGGGGCCGATGAAGCAAGGGCCGGGGAGGAGTGGCCATAGTTTTTAATACCATGTCCCACTTCCATGACCTCACACTGTTGACCACGGTGAAAGACGAACATTTGTAGACTGCATCACCGGGGCTCTCGGCCTCCAGCTGGGTAGAACTGGAAGTCAAAAGGAGTGGGATATGTACTTTCCTTCCATATGTCATCCTCTTACTGTGCTTCCAGGATGATTTTCGTGTCAAATCCCCCTTACTCAGCTCTCCCTGGAGTCCAGTGACCTCCTCCTCTCCCGTTCAGGTTGTTGGTGGCAATGGCATACCACGTGCCTTGTTTCTGAACACTCCATTATCTCTTCTGGGTCCCTTGGTCTACTGTGTAACTAAGCCCTTCATGAAACTCCACTCAAGTCGTTTGGTGTGGGTCATCTTTTCCATGCCATTTCTTTGACAAGAGACAGGGGCTAGAGAAGTGGTGCTGGGCCTTTTCAATAGGAGGCACCTGTGAGGCTGAAGAGTCGTTGTGGGTTCTTTGGGAGGGCATGGCCAGAGCTAGGGATGCTAGATATGATTGCAGACGTTGCTTCCTGAGCATGAGATTGACTGGGTAGGATTACAGGAGGTGGGGGTGGTGGTTGAGGTGGGTCGAGGAGGAGAGAGCAGTGGAGGTGAGGAGACTAGACTATAGGAGACTAATCTCCTGGACACATTTTAGGTGGCCACTAAGCCACAAAGGATGTCGGAAAGAGCTGGATGGAAAGGGAGCCAGCTCATGAGCCAGACACTAATGTCTGCCATGAACCAGGAAGAGGAGGCTGGCAGATGACTGCCTCAGGGGTGAGTGGGTGGTGGAATTTGAGGGTGTGGGTTTTCAGAAGAACTGGGGTTTTTCAGCTGGAGAAGAACTGCCTGTCAGTAGCAATGAGGGCCATGAAAGACACTTACTCTGCCCCTGGGCTCTGTGGTATGTGGGGCGTGGGAGGGGGTAGAAAACAGCCGCTTCTTGAGAATGCTCTAGGGAAAACAGGTTTTGGTTTCCAGTTAGGGCTGTAGCCTGACTTCTAAGAAAGACAATGAAGAAAATGTCCAGAAAGGGGTTCTGAAGGATTTTGCTGGTGGCACATCCTGGGGGATGCTGCGGGAAGGTTTGGAGACAGAGAAGGGACTTTGAGCTGAAGTCAAAGGGATGACCAGAACCATGTAGGAGAGAATGTGGTGATACCAGGTGACACAAGAGGTTTGACCTTGGACATGAGGAAGGTATATCAACCCCAAATGCATGTGTGAGAGACTGACTCTCCACTGCATAGCACTTACATGGTAGTAGCAGGGGACTGAAATCCTGGATACAGTGCTCTGGTGGAGCAGGCACACCTGAGGGGACAAAAGACAAAAAGAAGTCCACCCAAGCTACCTTAAGGCAAATGCCATTGCTTCCAAGGGTGGCTGCAGGAGGTGGCGTTAGCAGAGACAGTCACGGTTAGTCAGTATCCTTGTGCTAGCCACCGTGGATACTGCAGCTCTGAGGAGGAGTTCTTTGCATAGGTTCCATCATAGGCACATGTGTATGAGAGAGGGCTCCTTTTCATGGCCTCTCAGCGCCATCTTTTTAGGGTTCAACATGGTTGACTTTATTTGATCCTGAGAACTTCTACAGGTAGGAAGGGTTGTGAACATGATGAAATTAGCTGTGGCCTTACTGGGAACTGAATGACTTCTAACTTTAGCTTTCTTTTTTTAAGAGCATCTTCATAAGAAGTGTATAGGGAAAGGTGGCTGTATTAGTTAGCTTTCAGTCGCCGTAACAAAATACCTGGCACAGAGAAGTTAGGTCTACCTGGCTATATGCAATGTTGCTTTAGTTTCTGTCCTTGTCACTGTGATGAAATGCCCCAAAGAAGCAGCTTAAGGGAGGCTTGCTTTTAGCCTATAGTTAGAGAGGATACAGTCCATCATGATGGAGAAGGCTACGGTCCATCACGATGGAGAAGGCTACGGTCCATCATGATGGAGAAGGCTACGGTCCATCATGATGGAGAAGGCTATGGAGAAGGCTATGGAGAAGGCTACGGTCCATCACGATGGAGAAGGCATGAAGGGATTCATGGTGGCTTCCAGTTATGGACGTGGGGAATGTAACATGTGGCTTACTCATATCTCAGTGGACCAAAGAGCAGTAGAGAACTGGTGGAAAGCCAGCTTGAACTATAACCCTCCGATTTGCCCACCAGTGATTCCTCCAGCTAGACTCTACCACCTCAGTTCCACAGCCTTCTAAAGCAGCCCTGGGACCAATGCTGGGAATTAAGCATTTGAATACCTGAGCTTGTGGGGCAACATCACACACTCAAGCTGGAAGAGACAGACAGAAGAGCAGAAAAGTACTCCTGAGATGATGTGAAAGTAAGTGCGAAAAAAGCGCACATAAAAATAACCAAGGACAGGAGGTCATGGAGATGCTCAGTAAATGCTTGCCTGCTCTTCCAGGTGAGTGAGTTTAGTTCCCAGCCCCCATGGCCAGGGCTTACAGCACCTGTAACTCCAGCTCCAGGGGAGCCTAGTCCTTCTTCTAGCCTCTCTGGGCACACACACACACACTCATGGCAAATACACACAGACACTCACACATACACAGTAAAGTGTTTTAAAAATGGGGGAAACTGAGGCTCAGAAAGACACTTGCCCAAGATAATAGGGCTAGAAATATGTTTTTCTATCAAACTTTTTTTTTCCCCCAAGACAGGATTTCTCTGTGTAGCCTTGGCTGTTCTGGAACTTGCTCTGAAGACCAGGCTGGCCTCGAACTCACAGAGATCTGCCTGCCTCTGCCTCTTGAGTGCTGGAATTAAAGGTGTGCGCCACCACTGCCTGGCTTCGAACTCATTCTTAGTCCATGCAAATAAATAGTCCTCTGGGTTTCATTTGCTACAATGACCCTGGACAGTTATTCCTAATCTTATTTCATTCCTAACCCATTCAGGAAATTGCTTTTTGCCCTCACAAGTTTTTTGTTTTTTTTTTTGTTTTGTTTTTGTTTTTTTTTGTTTTTTTAGAAAGCAGGTTATGTATCTGCTCACATGTTACCATTATATAATTAGTAACAGTGTAAAATTAAACTCATAGAAATTGTTTCTCCGAGGAAGCAAACCCACTTTTTGCTTTTGAAATGACATAATTTCCTTGAGTAAGTATTCTGCAGTTTACGACGTAGTATTTGCCTTTGAAATGACATAATTTCCTTGAGTAAGTATTCTGCAGTTTACGACGTAGTATTGTGGCTAGCACATCAGACTGCCAGGGATGACACACACTTGGAGGTGGACCCAATAATTGAACAAGCCCATTGGCTGGTTATGATCATGAGAATCACGTGACACCCCCACCCTGACCACTCCTCTGGGTCATCTGAGACCCTGGGGCCTAAGGAACCTTATGAACTCAAAATGGAGTTGTTTTTTTAACCTTACTAGTATGAAGCACCTCAGAGCCTGAGTTAATGTTTCTCTGATGAAAGAGAGATCATTCTTAGAAAGCCATGGATAACAGAGAAAGGAAAACAGGAAGTGTAGGCAGTGTTTTTAAGAAGTTTATCTTTGGGCAAGTAAGATGGCTCAGTGTGTAAAGGAACTTGGCACACAAACCTGGAGGCGCAAGTTCAATTCCCAGAACCCACCTAAAGGTGCATGGAGAGCGCTGACTCCACAAGCAGTCTTCTGATCTGCCCATCTGCACTGTGGCCGTCAGCGTACAGTCCCTAGCCCGAGGCCAGCTGGCAGTTTGTAAGTGGCTAAGCGGACACTACATCTTAGTGTTGCCTAAGTTGGGTTCTTGGTTTGTTTACAGGAACTTCAGGTGCTGGGGCCATCTCAGCTTAATGGCCTCCCAAGAAAAAGAGAGTGATAGTAAGAATGGGGGAGGAAGAAGGCTGGGAGGGCAGGAGTGGTTCAGTACCAAGATCATAGGATGTTTTGGAGATGGCGGAATCTGTCAGCCATACTCCAGACAGGACGACCTCAAGATAAGGACCAGTGTTCACTTAACGGGTGAAGGAGGTTACTGGAGGTCCAGGACACAGAATCAGCAGCTTGTTGGAAGCAAGTTTTGGTGCACTGGTCGGGGATGGAGAGGAGACAGTTTTCGCCTTTTAATGGCCTAGATTATATTCCTTGTGATCCCTTTAGTTGTAAGTGACCAAAGTTGAAAAGTCAAAAGCAAAGCTGCAGGAGCCAGGATGTGTTGTGGATCTTAAATTGGAACTCTGCATTTGACCTCACCGGCTCTCTCTTCTGTGTCTCTCTTTCCTACTTGGCTTCATTTTCTCTGCTGTAAATAGTTGGGGTTTTTTTTTGTTTTTTGTTTTTTGTTTTTTGAGACAGGGTTTCTCTGTGTAGCTTTGGAGCCTATCCTGGATCTTGCTCTGTAGACCAGGCTGGCCTCGAACTCACAGAGATCTGCCTGCCTCTGCTCCGGAGTGCTGGGATTAAAGGCGTGCACCACCACGCCAGCGTAAGTAGATTTTATTTACATAACAGAAAATGTGATCACTTTCGAGTGCTATCAGACATTTGAAGATGAGACCTGCGCTTGGTTGCCCTGGGCTGGGATTGATTGGAACACCATCTAGTTGATGTACTCTGTCCCTTTTGGTCCTGGCTTCACAGAAGCTAGTCTTCTCGCACATTTTTTTCCCTTAGGATTAAGTCCTTTAATATAATTATTATTCTTTTCTTCTTCCCATTTACTGCTTGACTTATTCAATATGTCTTTAATACATTTCAGATTCAGAGGCTATAACTTAGATTAACTCAGCACAATAGCAGCTGAGCCCAGAATAAAGCAGTTGTTAGGGTTCTAGCATAAAAGGCTATTATGAGCTTTAAAAAGCTTCATCATCCAGACTTTCGGAGATTTGGAAGAATCTATTGTTTGAAAGTAACTGCTGTTCAAGTGCCATATACATAATTAAGCACCTGCTTCCCCCATCAGCCTCGATGACATGGATGCGCTCAGTTTGTTGCTCCTCTTTATTTTATTTGCCACCTCAGAGAGCTGCTGCTTTTCATTTTTAGTGGTGTTGACTCTTACTGCCGGGCTGAGCCATTTCCACCTGTGTGCCATTCAGGAATGATTCATCAGCCCGGGGCCTACAGCTTCTGCTCTCTACGGGGACCCTTTATTTGGTTGTCTTCTAAAATCAGACACAAGCATGGGGAAACCCAGTACGCTTAAAACGGAAATCTTGGAGGTAGCTAGACGTCTCAGCAGGTGAGGGTACTTGCTGCCACACCTCACAACTTGAGCTCAGTCTCTGGAACTCACATGGTAGAGAGGACTGACTCTTAAAGTTGTCCTCCGAGAACATGATATTTTTTTTGGATATTAAACTAACCAGTTGCCTTTGCTTTTCAAAAAGCTCCAACTCTTACTAAAATAGACTACTACTTTAGAAGTCCACCTGTTAGTTGCATCTTTGCTTTCTGTGGTTTCAACTATCTGATGTCAACCACAGTTTGAAACTACTGCATGGAAAATTCCAGAAATAACTCATAAGTTTTAAATAGGATCCATTCCAACTAACTTGATGTAACATAGTGCTGTTCTGCACTATCCCTGACAGGGTGTCAGTTATCTTTTATGCAGTGTTTCCATGCAGTATACACTACCCATCTGTCTTAGCTATTTTGGTCATCAGATCATCAGAACTTGTGTTCAAGCAACCCCAACTTTATTTTCTAATGGCCACATTTTGCGTGAATAATGATGCTGGAAATTTAGATAAGTTAAAGAAAGCCCCAGACCGCTTCTGTCCCTGAAATTGTCAAGAGGGAAAGAGAAATTTATGCCAGCTTGGCTGGGTTACCTTAGCCACAAAACTATGGCTCTAATGTGTGATAAGTACTTAGTTAGGATGGAAAAGGAATTAAATCACAGCACTTCAGATTATCCATGGTTACAGGTATACATGGAGGTCTTATAACATATCCCCCAACGATTAATTGGACTTCTGTAACTGGTTTCTCTTTATGTAGTCTGTCTCTGTTTCTATTTATCATGGTAATGGTGGTAACAGTTTAGTAACATTATCTGGCCAATCAACCCATTTGTTGAAAAGGACTAGTTACATATTATTGTGGTTTGGATATGAAGTATCCCTCAAAAGGCTTCCTGTGTTGTCCCCAGATGGTCCAGTGCTATGGGAAGTTCATTAGACTATGTGGCCCACTTGGAGGAAGTATGTACTAGTCCGTGCCTTTGAAGGAAGGTATAGCTTGCTTCTGGTCTTGTGCCCTGTTTTCCTGTGTCCTGGCTGTCCTAAGATGATCCTCTCTGCTCTGCTTCTCACTTCCCTTCTGCCTCAGCACTGGTCCACAGACAGTGACGTCACTGAGCCACCGTGGACCGAAACCTTTGAAACTGTGGACCAAGATAAATGTGTCCTCCTTTAAACTAGTTTTCTCGGGTATTTTGTAATTGTGCAAGGAAAACTGACAGGAAGTTGGTGCCGAGCAGTCGGGCCACTGCCGTGACTATCGAGTGACTATGTGGGTCGGGAGATTTTAGAACTGGTTTGTGGAAGGAATTTGGAAAAATCTGGAGAAGCTGGCTAGAAAAATCTAAAACTGTAGTAAGCAAGGGTGGTTGGGTAACTCTTGTGTGAGCTCAGAACACACCACTAACAGGACAGCAAATGGTGAGACTGATCCTAAGTCTCGGATGGAAATGAACTCCACTGGGAACTGGAGTAGGGCCATTCAGGCTGTACCTGGCAAAGAACTCACCCATTGTCCGTAGCCAGAGACACTGTGAGGCAGGGTTTGGAAGTGAACCCAGGAAATTTAAAAGCATCACAGCATTCAGACCCAACCAAGAAAATACTGACTGCTTTTAGCCCGATTTACAGAGAAAATCACGACCAGAGAAACAGCGTAGAAAGCTTTGTAAAGCTTGCAGTTTAGTTAGAAGAGGAGCATGTTTAAAGTTGGACTAAGAATGCTGTAGCTGGGGGCTGCAAAGATGACTCAGAGGTTAAGAACACGTGCTGCCCTTCCAGAGGTCCTGAGTTCAATTCCCAGCAACTACATGGTGGCTCACAACCAACTGTAATGAGATCCGGTGCCCTCTTCTGGCCTGCATGCATACATGCAGACAGAACACTGTATACATAATAAATCTTAAAAAAAAAAAAAAATCCAACCAAAAAAACAAAAAACCAGGAATCCTGTGGCTGCCAAGATTAGTGGCAGTATAAAGATTGTACCTTATAAACACATTAGGAAAGAAGTCCTGGGGTGGCTCAGGCATCAGCAAGACCCCATCTACTACAGGCACAAGGGTCTGGTGGAAGAAGAAACTCTTGCCTGCTTGCCCTCATTCTTGCTGGCAAGTCCATTTACCTTCTTGCTGACATCCCTTCACCTGTATTAGGACTGACTTCTTCAGGATTTCAGCATAGATCAGCAGCTCTCCAGGAATCCTCCAGGCCTCCTCCACTAGATAAGGACTGAGGAGACTTCCAGTCGAGGGAGGCAAACAACTATATTCTCAACCTTTCCAGTGTGGGAGAGTCATTGGTGGACTAAGACTACATCCTGTAAGGCAGTCTAACAAATCCCCTTTAATATAAATGGAGGAGGAGGAGGAGGAGGAGGAGGAGGAGGAGGAGGAGGAGGAGG